>DWCF01001814.1:0-27630 GCA_018230265.1 Delias oraia | reverse complement strand
CAATACAATTTACAATATAGCGCAAATATTCTAGAAAAATCAATGCTATTTAATTAAAGAGACTTTTTAAAACTAATTTCAGGACTTTAGAAAAAAAACCTTCAATTTATTACTCTGAAAATGAAGTAATTTTAATTTATTGAACAGGCAATTACACAACCTGCAGTTAACCTTAAGTTAAGCTAACAAACAACCTTACCTGAAAATAAAGAAACAACAATTAAAGTCAATAACACTTCTAATTTTTCAATGAATTCATATCATATCATGAAATAATATTTTTCAATGTCAATTCATGGGGTGTTACTTTGCCTTAACTACCACGCTTGGCAGGCGGGTTGGTGATCGCAGAATATCTGCTGTCTTCGCGTACCGGAAAACGCAGAGTGGGACGTCCCGCCACACGATGGAAAGACGAACTCACAAAGGTCGCGGGCAACCGCTGGATCCGGATCGATCAAGATCGCAACAGGTGGGGGCTTTGGGGTTTTGGGGCCTATGTCCAGCAGTGGACTTGAATAGGCTGATGATGATGATGATGATGACATTTGTATTTAATGATATTTTATTATTAGAAACTGTTAAGACTTGTACTTGACTATAAATAGACCGGAATACCGAAATTTCGGCGAGTTTTATTCCTAAATAGATGGCAGCGTTCCTCACTTCCGCTATACTACAAAAAATAATTCTATATGAAAATTGACAAAACGGCGTAAGAAACAATCTCTCCTTAGTAGAGCCCTACTCTTCATTGCGCATGCACCGATGCACTATCTAGACAGTTTGGTTCCGAGTGATAGCACAGAACACCAACGAGAGCAACCGTACTTTGTATTATGTTTCAGTTCAGCGTTACATCAGCTAAGTAGCGATAAAGCCGACAACACAAACAAAGCGCGGATTGTAGCGCACTTTTCATAGGCGGCGCTATCTGCTATATAGTTAAAAAAAACCATTGCGAAACTCTAGTAGCTGATAATGGTGTACCTTTGACTGATCTCCCTTCTCTTGTGCAAGAAGCCACCTTCCGGGAACAGAACCATGAACTGGCGACCCAGCGGAATGTAGAACTGATGAATGTGATCTCTTAGCTCTTCAAGGGATGCCTCCCGCTTCGCTTTGCCCTGCAATAAAACATACTTTAAAAAAACCATACTACTTTTGCTAAAATAAAATGGCGAATTTTACCTTTACAGAATGTTTTGTGTTACCGTTGTGGTTATAATATTTTAAATAGGTGCAAAAGCCAATCGAATTCTTATAAATTCGTTCACTTCAATGCTTTTCGCCTGCTCCGTTGTCCACTATTGAATAATGCTGAATTGAACATATGCTCTAGTATCGGAATGGCTTCTAATATATCATTTATAATTCATTTTTTATGACATAGCGGACAACGAAACAGATGTGTCTTCTATATGGTAAGAGAACACCGCCGTCCATGGACAACCACGCCACACTCCGCGCTTTGATTGTGTTGCCGGCTTTTTTCCAAGTTTTAGCTACGAATTCAAAAGATAATAGTCGAAGATCCTAACCATTAAGTGATAAAATTTTAATACAAAATTATAATCCATACAATTGCGTTAATAATCAACAAATGCCTACTAACACCAAATGTTACAAACATTTATAAGGTCAAGTCCACTGTAGAAACACATTGACCGATGACCACATCGATCCGTCCCCTATTCTTACCCGGGCGGGCAAGTAGCAACAGCAGGGCGGCCGTTACCGTCACAGACCACGAACCGGCCCTAATGGCGAGTAGCACTCGATGAGCATGGACTTTACGAACGTCCTACATTCATTGAACTTCATCATGCAGAGCGCATTCCTCGCGCTACGTGAAACGTGAATTATGAATTGTCCGAGTGGAAAGACTTGCCACCATTTCCGATATATTCTTTCAATTTAGTGAGCACATCTTTTAAAAAAAATGAGAATACTTGAACTTGAATTTTTAAAATATAATGTTATTGAATTGGTAAGATACATTTACTTCATTTTTTCAGAAAATCGGGAGGCAAACGAGCAGAAGACTCACCGACCTAGGATAAGTTGTCCTCCGCCTATGGGCATCCAAACCTTGCTAGGCCGCGGTGCGTTGCCGGCCTTATAGGTAGGCCAGATAGGTATTATATGTTATCAATAATTATGGAAACAAAATTTAAACGATCTCAAATATCCCAGATGAGTAAATAACATTTTTTATGTCTAAATAGATGAAGGTAGGTAGTATAAATAAAAAGCCGCCTATTTTAATGCCAAAATATTGTATCGGTTCGTTTGCTACCTCTCATCAAATTTGCTCCAAGAACGAAAAGACGAAAGTCGAACAAAGCAAAAATTTTAAGTGATCCCTTTCTTTAATATACTATAGCAGGCAATGGAGTAGACGTGTCTCTTCTATGGGAAGATATCACCGGCGCCCATGGACAACCGCGCCACGGTCTACACTTTGGCGGTGTTGTCAGCTGTTAACGCCGCTTTAACGATACAATTTTTATGCGCGTCCGATATCCTCACTCACTCAAAGAAACACAATACTAGTAATGTTTAAGGCTAGTATTCTATGAGCCCGTGGTATCATTCCGGACGAGCCAGCCCAATTGATGCGTCAGCATATGATGGTAGAGCCTCTCAAGGGTAAATTTCGATTTATTAGTCTTCAAAGTGTAAATCTGTGGAATCAATAACTTCTTAGACAATCCTAACGCCAAGTTATAATTTACAACGTCAACTAGAGCTTGCACTGCACTGCCGGTGGAAGATTTGAAGGAGGGGCTCGTTTAAGCCAGGCGAATTCAGGTGAACACAAGCAGGCTCGGCTGCTGTGCAAACTTGCAGCTAACACAATTTGGCCGCACTAATTGTGCCAGCAAACTTCATAGCGCGCGGAATCACATTACCGCATACCGTCGTATTGTCTTACGGGACCGTGCTGGTAAATATTCCGCCAGCGAAACTATACTAATATTGTAAAGGTGTTTGCTTGGATGTCAGTCAGTAACTAACTTTAAACATAGCAGTTAAAACAAAGTTTTCCTTTGCACATGTCTCTTGAAAAAGGTAATAGTGGCAGTTTTATCGGCTTCGCTCCCCGGATAATCGGATAATCGGAAAAAAAATATAAATTATTCATTCTTGGGAAGGACTTGGCAATGGCTGGGCGAGTGATTTAACACTGACCGTGGAGTGATCCGTGGGAGAGCCACGATGAGCTTATGCTGACGCACTAATTCAGCAGGCTTGTCTGGAATTAGCACGGGCCCACACAATACCGAGCGTGATAATGTGTTGAGTGAATATATCAGAGACCTTTGAAATTACACCGCTCCATGGGCAGCTGTGATCTCTTATCACAGACAGGACCGCCTTCTCCGGTGCCCGCTATACAATTAAAAAACCATGTTTTTAATTATAATATTGTAAAATTGAATATTAAATTTCATGCTACCTTCATAATATCCACTCTATAAAACTATACTTATTGCAGTATTCTATACTAAAATATTATTTCTACGAATGTATAATTGCAGTAGTAAAGCACCTTCCTCTTCTGGCTGTGCTCAAGCAATTGCGAGACGAGGATTGGGATCACGAGTTACATGCGTTTCCATTACACCAGGGCTTTTGATATCTTAGGGAGCCTCGTAGCTGAGCGTTCTTATAAGCCGACCCCAAAGCGAGGGGTCAGCTTCGGTGTCCCCAAGCTAAAGAGAATTTATAATTTATTCAATCTTTGAAAGGGCTTGACAATGGCCGGGTGAGTCTGTTTTATTCGTTAGTAAGCTAGGCTGAAAGAAATGCTGGCTAGTCGGAAGTGATACAACGCGCTTACAGGATACTTAGCTTGAAAAGTGTACTTATAATGTTTGGCTAAGTGAGTGAGGATATCGGAGGCCCTTGAATTTACACCGCTCATACGGCGTAAAAAGCCGGCAACACAACTAAAGCGCGGAGTATTGCCCAATTGTCCACGGGTGGCGGTGATCTCTTACCTTTTACAATATAACTGACCGTTGTCCGCTATACCGTATATAAACAAGGTGACGTTAAACTATGGGAACACGCTCCAAATCGGTCGGTCGTTAGGTTTCAAAGTCCTTCCGAGTCCAGAGTGCAGGTAACATCTCCAAGTAGGTCTCCCAGGTCGACGCACCCGTGGGAACACAATCGCACGAAGACCGATTGCTCAGCGAAACTTTGACTTTTAAACTTTCACCGAGTACCATCAGCACGTTAAGGTTTATATAAACGCCAATCGCAAGAGAAATGTTTGCAAACTCTTATTAGAGTATACACCTACTACTTCTCCCACGCGGAGACCATCGATCAACAAATCATACGAGAAACTAACACTTTCTTTAAAGGTAAAAGTCTCACTCGTTTTGCTCTACCATAGATTCAGCCAAGTGTTTTTCGATGGCTTTTCTTGACTGGCCACTCGCTATTAATATATAACTATTAATATCTCTCGATTCACACAACTTAATAAACTAAATTTTGTAATTAAAACAGCATATTTTTTATCGCGCTATCACATTCACATTCAAAGATCACTCGGCATTCAAAACTAGATTTCGATCATGAGCCGTGACATCGCCAAGCGCGGCAAAATCCAAATAAAGATAAAGTCATTTCTTTTAATATGTTAAGAATATGCAAATATATTTATTTTCTCTCACAAAGGTACAATTAATAATAAAACTAAAACACAAACAAATTTTAAAAACATGACTAACAAATATTCTAAAAAAAAATTAAAATCATGTCGAGACATTTTGACTTTGGACATATATGTTTTTTTTGTTATAGCAGATAACGGAAGAGATAGATCTCCTTTTTATATAGTACAGCGGAAGTCTTCTGTATTTTACAAGTACACCGCCGCCCATGGACAACCGCGCCACAGTCCGTGCATTGATTGTGTTGCCGGCTTTATACGCCACTTAAACGGCATTTTTAAGGGCCTTCGATATCCTTCGATTTCATATAGAGTATTCTGTGAGCTCGTTGTATCACTTCGAACGAGCTGGCTCAATTAGTGCATCTGCATATGATTCAGCATGGCTCTCCTTTGTGGTAAATGAAATGTATATATGTCTGTTTATAGAAATGTCATAAATTGAATTAAAATTAAGTAACGTGGCATGTGATGGCAGATAAAAGTTAGAGAAGCCGGTCGGCAAATAGGTTTGGCCTCGTAATCAAGTAATCTCGTTTTATTGGCCTCGGCGCTCGGCGCTAATAAAATACATTTCTATGTTTCCCACTACACCTATCATCGACTTATTAATATTATAAGCACGGATAGGCGGCAACGCACCCGCGGGTCTGCACGGGCAACGGCTGTACATGTGCGCAGGAACTAGAGACTATCTACTTAGCAAACATGTAGGAGACGTTCATTTAATTATATACATTAAATAATATTAAATAGGTATAACATATTGTGGAATCATCTGTCCTTCTGCAGGCATATTCTGCAGGCAACAGTTGATTTAAAGCAAAACCAAAAAAGATAAAGCAAAATAAACTAAACAGTTAAGGAAAATATTCAAAGTTTTAAATTTCACTGCTGTATGCGTTTTTTTGAAAGCGAGACGATCGAGCTAAGTCCGATTTCAGATAAAAACGTAGTGACATATTTCTCTAAAGAATTTTCTGTCAACTTTCAGAAGTATTTGCAAAGCAATACGACTTGGAGACCTTGATCAAAAGAGCGCACTCCTCTATAGACGGCGGGAACCGCAGACCCGGCCCAACTCATGCTGACACCATGTGTGTCCATGGGCGGAGGACCGCTTACACTAGGTGAGTATACAGCTAGTATACATCCATTTTCATAAAAGTATATAAACGCGAGCGAAACCACTTTCTCGTATAGAGAACAAATAAAGATTTATAGTAAGTAAATAATAAGACGGCTGTACCGGAAGTAGGGCCGGCGCTGCGCACGCGCCGTGCCGGTTCTAAATCATTACAAATGCCACGTGGTGAATCATTGCTACATTTAAATAAACGATACGCCTTGTTGTGAAGACAAGTAAAAAAATGTCTAGAAAAATAAAGTCGAGTAAGCAGCGGAAATTGATCGCCTAAAGTAATGATAATAAATAACATTAAAAGATCTCCCGTGGGAGAGCTATGCTGAAGAATATGCAGACGCACTAAATGGGCCGGCTCGTCCAAAGTGACAACGGGCTCACTGAAAGCTAATCGTGAAAACTGAAATGCTACTAGTATTGTGTTTTGTTGAGTGTGTAAGGGCATCGGAGGCCCTTGAAATCCTACCACTTAAGCTGTTGCCGGCAATACAACCGACGTGCAGACGGTAGCGCGGTTACCCATGGGCGACGGTATTATCTTATCATTTAGGACACTTAGCTGATCCGCTGTCTGCTGTACTATAAAAGAAATGAGAACCGCATCAAAATCCGTCCACTCGTTTTATAATTATTGTATCAGACAGAGAGAGAAATATATAAATATGTCAAATTTATAACTGTATGTTGCGTCATTAGTAAATGAGCTGAAAATTAATAACAATATTTCAAATCAATTTTACAAAATCACATCCACTTTAAACCAAATGAAAAAACCCAAACTTTATCTTTAAAAACCGTATTGAATAATTAGCGTTCCCTTAAGAACGATAAAGCCGAAACTCAAAAGAACGAGGCACTTTGAAAGTCACTTTGCGTAATTGATTCCAATCTCTCAGTACACGGATATCGCGAAGAAACAATACCTAGTATACGTAGAATCTGTACTGCGGATTGGGGAAAAGTCCGCTGAGTTATACCTAAAGCCCGCCTCTGATGGGAAATTGCCGGATGAAACGCAGGAAATGAGAGGAACTTGCCCTCCAATTTGCCACTGAACAACTTTCGCCTCGCAGCCTTAGTGCGAGATCTGGCGAATCGGCGAAATCAACCAATCAATAGTATTTCGCCGATTGCTCGCATACAAAGCCATATTAAGTTATCCCGCTGCCCACTTTGCGGATATTCTTTATTTATCTTGAGATCGTGTCGCGTAATTAAGTTTTTTGAAGCGATCCGCATTATTAGATCACAGCTTCCCTCAATTCAGCGGTGGCTTTAACGAATCGATCTCGCTCCGACTCTTGACAACTTTGTTAGAAGTTTTGTTGCTGTTGTATCAGGAAGTTATTGCTCGAATTAGCTCAATGTTCAATTACACGACAACCTTAAATAAACTTTGTGCCGTGATCCTTTGAAGAAAGTAAAAAGTCTAATTGTAACAAATACCTAGATCATTTTCATATATAGGGCCTATAGGTTACCTCCCTAATAAAAGATGAATTAATAACTGTATGCGTATGGGAGCTCTGACAACCAACACACCACCACTTTTTATGGTATAGCTGCTAACGAAGCAAACAAGTCTCCTCTTTGGTAAGCGAGCCGTCTAGGAACCCCTGGTACCACTTGGGACGAGTCGGCCTAAGAAGTGCGTCAGCAGAGACTCACACGGGCGCAACAATGATAAGACTCGCTCAGCCCTTCCTTTCTTGTCTTCTCTTTCAAGCCCTACTAAAGACCGAATAAATTAAAAAGGACATTCGGACTCACTTTGTGGTAGGCTCATAAGACCACTTAGATGCGAAGCTCTCAGTTAGCCACTTGTGGTGGGACATATTTTCATTCAATAGATATCAGGATCATCATCAGCCGTCAGACGTTCACTGCTGGACATAGGCCTCCTTCGAAGACGATGCAGGTCGCCTCCGACAGGTATGCATGGAGGTCTAAGGGGGACGCCTATGTCCAATAGACATAAGTAGGATATATTAATTATTTGAATTCCCTATATGGCTTTTCTTCCTTCAATTGTAAAATAATCTCTACCCCAGTTCAGCGGGAGAAAACGTGGCAAGAGATAATACTAAACCAGAGATAATACTAAACTAGACACCTCAGCTAAGGGCTAATAAGAAATTAAGGGTTTAACTATTATTCCAAAAAAGCGCAGTTCGCGTTGTGTTACCTATAATTTGGTTCTATTATAATATTATAAGGAGTAATTTTTTTTAATTGAATTTAGGCATGTCTTTATGTAGTAATTGAATACCGGACAATGGAGCAGGAAGGTCTCCTATATGGTAAGAGGACACCATCGCCCATGGACAACCGCGCCACTGGCTGCGCATTGGTTGTGATGCTGGATTTTTTACGCCGTTTAATCAGCATTTTAAGTGCCTTCCATATACCCACTCACTCAGCGAAACACCTTAGAAGTACCGGTTCAAATACAAATATAATTTCACGCTGTAAGCCTGTGGTATCACTTTGAACGAGCCTTCCCAAATAATGCTTCTGAATATGCTTCAGCAAGGGTCTCGCATGACTTTTTGAAAATTCGTTTTTAAAATGACACAAAACACTTAAAGAAAAACGGTATATATTAAGTTGCTTCTACATCATATCAGAACAACATTCCGATTTGAAAATGTCACCGTTAAGCATATATCGCGACGTTATTAATTGCCAATGAACCGACATATTTTGAGAGGGAAGTAATTATGAATGGGAGTAAAAAGGCCCGGATTGGACCTCAATTGCAATAATTGACAACTTTCTATTAATCGAGCTGTGCGAAGAGAGATTGGGGGGCGGGGTTGTTTAAACTGCCCCCTCCGCATTTACAAAGGCTGGAATCGGACGATACATCATTGCATTGTATGTATGTATAGGCGTACTAATAATGAACTAATGCCACAAATGGAATCAGTTTCCTGTAGAGGTCTTTCGAAAAGCAACAACACGTGGGCAACTTCAAGAGCGTACCTCTACGTTAAGGCCGGCAACTGCAGCGGCAGCAGCGGCAGCAGCGGCTGGGGCTGTCCATGGACTGACAACCGCTTGTCCTGCCGGAGCTCTGGGCGTTGAGCCTCTAGGTCTTTTCCCGTTTACATACAAAATAGTACAGTTGTTCATCCTTTTTCATATATTAGTTCATTTAATTTATCTTAACCTCCAACAGAAGGAGGCGTGTTATTCGTGTGACGTGTCTAACTGTAGCTTTCTTCACAGTTATAATTTAATAAAGAAATCTTTTTTATAACGAATACTTTGTATAGTTATAATACACATATAAATGACAGTTCTGTTTTATTTATTCAAATTTTATTAGCTGAAAAAAAGAATACCTATCCAATCACAACGCACTCGTGCCCACGCTGAGGCTGAGGGTGTCCATGGGCGTAGACTACTTATACTTGGTACAAAAGTAAGCCTACATATATATAGGTCAATAAATAAGTATTTCTTAACCTGGAATCGGCCACGGCTAGCGCTGTCACTGTCTATAAGCGAATGTCATGTTGTGTTGACGGTGCCGCCATATTTGAACCTAATGGTGATAAAAAGTAAGAAAAACGTATGTTCAATTAAATGCTAAATCTATTTTATAATTAGTGTGAATTGAGAAGTGTAATTGATAGACTTGTTGTCGTTACATTACTTTCAGGTTAAATTGTTTATTGGTGTGAGTTAAATCCAGGTCATGTAGTGAGTATACCCTGAGTGGGCATAAATAAAATTTATGCAGTTTCTTACCAATGTAACAAATTCAAATTTATATTACTCTATAACAAAGTTTAAACTAGTGTCGCCAAATAATTGTATACAAATTTCGCTTCCCTCCGACGCATCCAACTCTGCATTCTCTTGCTTAGGCCCTAATTAATAGGCGCCGCGGCCACGATTTCCGGTCCAATAATCGTGAAAGATGTTCAACTTTGAATAGACAATTCTCGAGTTGTCGAACAAGCCGTAGCCCGAGACGCTCTGTCAGCGTAAAGTGTCCAAAGTTCATGCTTAATCGAATTAGTACGTCGTAATTTGCTGGTCGAGTTTGCCCTCACAACTTACAAATTAGCTAGAGCCTAACGCCGCCTCGGTGGCTTCATTGGCGTTCCTTGGCGTGTTTGCGCGTTTGAAGCTGACAAAACAAACACTATTTACGGGAAAGGTTTTAAAAAGTATTTTCATAATTGACATATTTTTGAATGACATTAAACAAGTAAGACACAACCAAAGCGCGGATAGTGTCGCGGTCCGTTGTCCGCGGTCCACTATATCATTAAAAAACAATTTATGTATGTATAAATTTTTCAATGCTTTTATATCAGTGAAAGATAGTAAATGGTTAGTTATTGATAAAATTAGAAGGAAATCGGAAGCCGGATACCGTAACGGGTAACCGCATACAGAAACCTTACAGATACCGTAATTGTGTCAAGTTGCACGCACAATACGCTGTCAACGTTTTTGCTATATCATTGGCTTCTTTTGTTCAGAAAATAGGAGAATCTAATAGGATACGGTAGGATCAACGTTTAGAACTACCAGCAATTCTTGGGCCCACTAAATCCCAAACACGGATATACTAAAAACATTATCCTCACCTCTTGTGTACGGATATAAAGCATTTATGATACTCTAGGATATCAGCTAACTCCATAACAAATTTCATTAAAAAGTGTCCGCCTCTTTTTAGTGATCAATGGCTTATTTGCTTTGCCTTCCCGGAACTCTCACGAGCACTCGGCTCTTATTGTATCGTATTAAAGTACACATGGACTTTTATGTATACGACTCGTTTATAGGGGCGTATAGAAAAACATTATTTATTTTAGATTTTTTCAAATAATTTTTCTCTGCGTAAGAACCATCTTTGCTTCGAGAAATATCCGGAAATTAGCGAAAACGGTGCAGCTGTTCTCGAGACTTGCACTTAGACTACTTACATACATAATATATACATGGACTTAATTGTTATAAATTGATTACAAATAGGAGCTTATAAAATATAATTTGGCTACATAGACATAGAAATAACAAATATCCTGACTACTTGATTTGACTTGTCATTAGAACGCGTCTTAAAACCATAAATGGCAGAACAAACACAGCCAAACTGGCATTTTTGAAATCCAAACCTGTGTTTATTGTGCTGTAATGCTTTGTCTTCTAAATTTAGCCTCCGACAAGATGAAGTCTTATTTTCTCCGCTTAACGAAGTTATTTAACGCTGTAAATGAGTTTGTCAGTGGGTCGTTGATAAAACTATCGATGTACGTATACTACTGACTTTACCTAGATACCGTTAGCAGATAAATTAACCTTAAGAATAACAATTAAATTTTCTATAACTGATAAAGATAAAATATTTTATTAACAAGGAAAGTGTAAAGTTGACAAGAGATACCTCAATTGTTGATCATCATTCAGTGGAATCAGCTGCCTGCATAGACATTTTTAAACCAATACTGCTAACCTTCAAAGATAGAGTGTGCATTTTTCTAAATGAAAAAGATCTTGTTGGAAAATGTTGTGCAAAAATGGAATACAATTCCACGTAGACCTATTTTAGCGTAGACCGCTGACCGTACGACAGCACGGGCTACGTGCCGATATTCATGTCCGTTGCGTTTGACCGCCGCGCCGCTACGATTGAAATTACGCGAATAATCCACCGAATACATCGGATCGCAAATTTCCGCTCACCTCAAACACTCGAATTACGGAACGCTATAGTTGTTGCATGATTAGAATAGTGTTTTGTGGTGTTTCCTTTTAAATTACATTAAATAATCTACCTAATAATACATGCACGAGAGAATTCTGTACATATTTTTAAGAAAAGTGCACGCACAGTCAATGGAAAGTGGATAAAACATGTTTTTGGATATAAAATGAAGTATAAATATGAAAATATTTACTTAAATAGACAATCTTTATTGAGCTTACCATGATGATGCGTATGCTGCGGCTCTAATTGGGTTAAGTTAGATACCTTGGAATCACAGAATACCAGTGTAAGACAATAGTTAGGTATACTGTGTTTTGTTGAGAGGGAGTGAGGTTATCGGAAATCCACTAAGGTATATCAGTAAAGCGGCACAAAAGTCGTCACCATGTCGCAAGTGCGGTTGTCCACGGGCAATGGTGATGTTGTACAAGAAGGGGATTCGCGTATGTCGTCGCGCGCGTTATAATAACAATGTAACACAAATATAGAGAATGAGTTGAAACGAAACAACACAATCGCCACAGGGATAGGCGTGTCATTGTCTCCTCAATGACAGCATCCTTTGAGCCTATAAAAACCTTCGTTACACATCAAACAATTCAATAACCAACAAACCGAGATGCCAAATGAAAAATTGAACCGATGAAAGAAACGCCGCATCGCCCACTCGCACCTGACCCGCGTGGCACTTCCTACCCACACACAAAGCCCTTTATCTCCGCCGGTCGTAGAGGTCAATGCAACTGGTCGCGTCTACAATATCGCAATTTATCAAACGAGGCGTATTGTCGGAGTCCCCTCGCGTTACCTTTCCCCATTGCATTCCTTGCGTCGCAGGCGACGGTCACCCATTACCCAGTACGTATACGAGCGCTTATTCCATGAGTTTCCATGAAATTGAGTTTTCTTATATTTAAAAATCTATAAATATGTCTGAAGAACGCAGGTGATGTTTTCATTAAATTTATTCAGTGTAATGCTATTCTGCGTTATTTCCTTTAGGATTTCGGAAATGACGTTTTTTATTTTGTTTTAAATACAACAAAGATTTGTTAACATTATTACAACATTTATGTAGCGGTACGGTATTACACTGATGGTAAAACCACTACTATCTAAGAATCGCCGCCCTGCAATTTGTACTCTGGTTGCGTTGCCGGCTCTTCGGCTACTTGAGCGGTATGACTCAGTAGGCCTGCGAAAGCCTCACTCACTCAACGAGTCACACAGCAAGTACGTACTAAGTTACGCGGGTATTATTTGACCCAATAAGGGCGTCGCCGTGGCTTGGCCACAGATAAAACAGGGTTAACACACTCGTCTGGCCACTATCAAGACCCGTAAAATCTATCTATCATCATACAATCTATTCTGACAAGGGATTGAATGCCGTTACTTTAAATTATTATTTTTGACATCATGATATCTTACAAGACCACTTGGCCACGAAGCTATGAAAACATCTGAGAATCGATTCGTCCAATCAATCAATGATTAGTAAGACTTATTCTTATTTTGGGAAGGTTTCGGTTCTAAATTCTACGTCTTGTATTCGTGTTAATTGAAATGAAATGGATGTATTCGGGAAGCGTGTTCGAGGGAACTTTCCGCAGATTTTTCTTCGACGTTAGTAATTCGAAATTAGAATTTCTCTCCCACGTGCCATTGGCTTCATTTAAGCTAAGGGAGGACGCATATAAACCATTTCGATTTTTCAGTATAACGGACAATGGGGCAGGCGGTCACTTTTAGATGAAAGATCACGACCGCCCATCATATTCCGCACTTTCGTTGTGTTACCGTCTTTTTACGTCGACATACTGGCCACCTATGCCAGCGATGACATAAAATAGGAATTAACTCAGCGGCACACGGTACAAGTAGCAAACTGGCATTCTGCGAGTCCCGCGGCTGTTATCCATACGGTATCGGGCGTATTAAGCTTACAACTTGGGCCAGAGGTGCCAGAAGTCGGGTCACACCTCCATCAGTGCCGGTCGAGAGGGCCTCTGATAATTTATTATTGAAAAACTCACTTTTTTCCTTTTGTAATATTGTCTCCGGCTTATTTGTCCCGGTGTTATTAGGAAATGTTCCTCTCGCTCGCCGCTTTTTATTTCGCCGCGATAATTTGTTCCCGCGCTGTACAATTATTATCGATTTGAAGCTTTACTAAACTGAATATAAATTTATGAATATTTAAATGAAAATAGATTGTAATCGTAGAATAATGACAGATTATGAATATATTCTATTTATACATAAAATGCATCTTTGAAATGTATTGAGTACGCGCATAACTCAACAACGCCTGGACCAGTTTGGCCAATTCTTCATTTATATGTTCGTTAAAGACTAATAATGGTTTTGACGGCAAGAAAAAGCCGGGAACACCCTAAAAACGGCTGTGGCAACATTTTCTTTTTCATACAAAGGTATATTCACTTTCAACTTAAAAAGAAAGTCATTACACTTAGTTACACAATTTATAATCTAAGAATAGGTTTTATCCGATTACCAAAATGAAGGGTAATGTTTTTAGCCTATCTGTTTTTGAGTTTAGTAAGCCCATGAATTGCTAAGGGTTCATAATTGGGCCCGGTAGGTTGCGTACCAGGCAGGGCGACATCTGCTGGCTCTAGTATATTTCGGAGAGTCTCGTAGCTTAGTGGTTTTACGAGTATAAGTATACCACGAAGCGAAGGTATCGGGTTCGAATCCCGGTTCAAACAATTCTAATTTATTGGGTCTGTATAAGGGCTTGACAGTGGCCGGACGAGTACCTTAACACTGACGCACCCGTGGGAGAGATACTGAAGCATATGCTGACGCAATAAATCATCTAAAAAGCACACAGCCAGTTTACAATATTAGTTGAATGAATGCTACAAGCTGTAATAAAAAGAAAATATGTGGCAAAGGTAGCGGGCTTCGGTGTTTGCGAATGGTGTTTGGCAAACGTTCAGTTTTTTACTAACGTTGCTGGACAACTTGTGGACACATATTGGGGAAAAGGAGGGCGCGGGTCTCCTCTATGGTAAAAATCACCATCGAAATGGTTGTGTTGCCGGCTTTTTTACGTAAATTTACTTTCTACAATCAAGGGCCTCCGATATCTTCACTCACTCAGCGAAACAACAGTACAAGTACCGTTTCACGCTGAGCATCTTGTGAGCTCATGGTATCAATTCAGATGAACAGAATTAGAGCGCCAGCATATGCTTCAGCACGATAACTTTTTATGGAAATTTTTTCTATTATAATATACTAAAAATCTATAATAACATCTGAAAGCTTATTCGTGTCATAATATATAAATCACAGGTGTATTTCTCTCCGTTAAGCTAAACTTTCGAGTCTCAATTATCAACTCGTACAGAAAATAAAGCGAGAGTAAAAACCACATACTCAATATGAACCTAATTTCTCAACAAAACAAAATTACTCTTGAAAACCTCGCCCTTATTTTCCATACTTTATAGCTTTTTTCATTTACTCCAACGTTTACTTAAACTCTTTCACGTAACGCACGCGGAAAGATCGACCGTAATACACTGTAATACGATATACAATCGAATATTAGCGATTAAGTTCAATAATATTAGTGAAAAGCAGTAAAAATCGTCGGAGCGCTGAAAGAAAATGATTCTTATTAAATATTTTCTTCTCAATAAAATCGTTCGTTCGCCGGCGTTAATACCTGGCATTCCTCACGGCCATGAGCGCGGCAAATTAGAGATAAATGAAAAATACTGCGAAATATTGACATTTTCCTCCTAACGGATATAAAATGAAAATTCATGGAGAGCACAGTGTGGAGGAGTCAGTAGGTAATACAGCGTAGAAAATGTTTATTACAATTCACGTAACACAGACTGTAGCCCACATTAATAAAATATATTGACTAGTTTAGGTTAAGTTTACAGTAATTAAATGAATACATTGAACACGCACTCGTGGCGCAGTAGGGACTGGAGCCGTCGATGTGTGGTGGACCGCTTCTCGAGATAAGTCCTTCGGCTCAGTTGCCACCGTTTTCATAAAAAATACTTATTACAAACATTAATGCATACAGTATACAAAGACAATAATATCAAACCTGATAAACGCCGAACCTGCTACTAGTGCTCGAAATAATTCTCTGACACGTGAGCTTTCACAATCACAAAAAACCATTCGAATGAACAGAGCCGGAGCGGACGTGTTAACTAGGATCGCGTAAAATATTATTGTATTAAATATGATCGCCTTTAGCACGACATGGTTGTGCGAACCAAAAAGTAAGAAAATTAACATTATTCAACTTATTGTTGCCAATAAATAAACATTTATTATTTCTCTAAGTTGTGACTAAGTTGTATATTCACCATAAACGTATTATGTATTTTTACTTAATTACAATTATAATTAAAACCAATTTAATTTTTATTTATTAATACATCACATAAATCATGCTAGTTATATGGTTATTAATCTACTTTACTATTACTGGAAGTGGCAAACAATTCTTTAAACAATACACATATTTTATATACGACTAATAAGAGAATTAAAATGATTTATTAAATAATGTGAGGAAAAACTATTACAGTTATAATTCTATCCAATAAGCACCACTTTGCGTTTAATTAGACATTCTATCCATATGTTTACACCCGAGCTCCTAATCCTATTAGCGAGCGACGATAAAATCTCGGAGAGCTTAATTGAATAGAGCTATTGTGAGCTTATATGACTAAATTCATAAGATAAAATCTTTATCTTATGCCTTAACTAGATGTGTGAGGAAGTTATACTTTTTGATTCGCTAATTGGGAAGAATTAAAGAGCTTCGTGTCCGAGCTTCACAAGCTGCCGTGACGTCGCAGATACCAAGTTCAGAGCCCCGTCTAAGAAGAATTCCTAATTGAAACATTATGATTTGAAACTGTCTAACCCGTACGAGAGCGGTGCATTTGTTGACACACTCATTTGACAGACTCATCTGAAGTAATACCACGGGCTCACAAAATAACAACGTGAAACAGTACTCTGCTGGCAGCTGAGGAATCACCTGCCAGCAGAACCAACAAATAGAACCTGCAGAACGAAAAAGTACCAACGCTGTGTGGAGACATAGCGTTGGGTCGCGGCATTAATCCAAACAATTCCCCATATCCTCTACGCAACGCCAAAGAGCCAAGCCGATCAGAAAGGATCTATCATCGACGATTTAAGCAGAATGCAATCCAGAGGAAGAAACGGACATTTGGGAGCTACCGCCCAGAGGTGGGAGTTATACTTCATATGAAGCTAAATTTGCGCTTTACAGAGCTGCCAGCGATGCCTAGACATGAAGTAATGCTTTACCCTATTGGGCACTCCTAGCTTCTTGGTGACTAATATTGCATTCCGTAGCAGTATTATTCCCGCACAGTGCAAAGAAGCCGGGTAGAGTGGCTAGTATTGAATAAATTAGATAAAATTTCTCAATATTAGGGATAACTCCGGCATCAAACGTTTGGAATACTTAATATTTCCGAGTCCGTGCAAACAGAATTGACCCCGGGAACTTGTGAATTCGATTATGTGTCGCAGGCAACTTTCATCCCTATTACGGGAGACATAAGGACGATTACTCCACGCAGTGAAATGTTAATAATTCCGAAGCCCGAATAAATAAGCCGAAAGTTAAAATGAGGTGAGGAGCTAAAAATATCACGGACAAAACTCGGTTAATATTAACTTTGTAATTAACTTAATAGATACGCATCTGAACAATTCTAAAAGGGGGCTTGAATTTTAACCCGACGGTGCAAAGAATGCCCGGGAGGAATGCCCAAAAATGCACAGTAAAAGCGGATTTTCAGTTATTTGATCAATTATAAAGAATCCTAGTGAGCCGTAAGTGAAATGTTCAACAAGAAGAAACGTTTTGAATAATATTATAAATGTAAAATGCATTTCAAACTAAATTCAGCGCAAAGAAATAGCTTAACCTCCTCTTAAACGAAGCTGAAAACAATCGGGATGCGAAAAAAAGAAACTAACACCGACGTATACTCGTCTGTTAGCTCTTGATTCGCACTTATTATGAAGTAGATGTACGATTCAACTTGACATACGTTTTATCACTCTTTGTCGCCATTGCGTCTTAAGATCACATCAACATGACATTTCGACAGAGTACAAATTAAAAAGTACACATTTATACACCAAAACCAATTAACAAGTTTAAACTATTGAAAAATGTAATCTAAATCGGAAAATAATGATGTTTTCAGTATTTTAAAGTACAGTCTGGCTGTTGGAACCTCTCCTGAACTTAATTAAAAGACATTTTGTATATTATTTTATACCGCTTTAGCGGTGCAAAAACCCGGCAACATAACCAAACCGCTGATTGCAGCATGCTTGTCCATGAGCAAAGGCTGTCAGGCTATACATTAAAATAAATTAAGTAATAAAATTTATTTTGAAATGGCCAAAGACTGCAACAGCTACAGCCATTAAAACACGCCGCTTAACAGCAAGCAATAAAGCAAGCGGTAAGAATGTCGCGGCCAACGTGGCATATTTCCGAGACCCACTTAAAAGGGGTCCTGAAGCGGCAAGCAAAGCCGCCGTCTAAGATTATAGCCACTATTAACTTGGTAGTCACGTGCGACTCATTTGACTCGACCACCCCGAAACCCCAATATTAGGACGAAGGGGCTCCTTTGCCCAACTTATTATCTGTTACGACCGAGATGGCAAGAAGTCAACTCAAAATGACAAAAACGTGTAAAAATAGTATACATACCATAAGACGAGCCCAAGAGGCGGTAATGTTGCGCAAATGTGAGCCCGGCAGACGTAGTAGATGTCGTCAAAGTAGATGGTGATAGAACGGTAATAATTGGCCATGTATTTTTAATTCGGACAAAGCTTTGCATTCGATCACCCTTAACGGACATACACAACACATAATGATTTTCCATCTATATTGTGTACAAAACATTTAATAATAGTTGCTCGATTCGTTTCAGACGAGTTTGACTACAAATACAGCGAAACAAAACCCTGTGTCAATGTTGCTTACTTATTTTCTTAAGGCCTTTAGAGATCTGAGTTCTAGCCGCACAGATCCTATTTTCATTTCTGCATAGGTAACGTGGTGGAAACTTTACTGGACTTCTATTGGGAGCACATCACAATTTCTTCGTTGAATAAGATTCATGTCCATTAACTGTGCACATGCTCACAATGCGACTTATACACACAAAATCACGAAATACAGACTTTGGAGAAGATAAAGAATGACGCACTCGTTTTAAGCGCGCCAAAACTTTATGTTCCCATTAGAAACTATGACAACACAGATCATCATTAAGCTATCAAGATCTTTTTCTCCGGTGCGATGCATAAAAATATCCAAGGACATGAGTTCTTACAAAAAATTCAATTCTTATCACGGAGCGGCTCATTAGTTAAAAACCCGCTCAAAAAAATAATATTTAGCTCACAGCTCGAGACGACCCGTTGACGCGCTCTATCACAATATGACACAGCAAACAATCCATACCGAGTTTCGCTAAAGAATCTATTATAAAATGGCGGAACGATTTTTTAAAGGCTACTTAAGAAAAGTACTTCTACGACTTAATTACTCAATTAAGTCGCCATTTCGTCAACTATTTTAACGTTACGATTTCGTGAGTTTAAAAAAAGTAACCTTTCTTAAAGGCCGTACATACCAGCGGCGGCGGACTGCTTTTCCAGTGTAAGCATCCTGACAGTTTCATAAAATAAAGCTATATTATTTGCTAATAGAATTTTCTATGAATTTCATAACAAAAACCATAGTCGTAAAAAGGAGATTTTTACAACAATTAATATTAAAAACATTAAGATTTTAATAATAAATCATGATATTGTGCATATAAATAAAATTACCTGTCATTCTATATTACTTTTCGGTTCAATGTAACAAAAACTTGTTGATGGGCGGTTCAATAATAATGCTTTGATAACACTTAGGTATTTAGATTTACATCTAGATGATTCTGACGGTGGTTTCCGATCACAGTAAGTACAGCAATCAAACCGCCTAATCAAATGACGGTAGTTTATCGTTCCGTCGTATGCCTACATCATTATACTAAAGAGCTTAATCTCGGGGGATCTTGTTACCGTGCCGGAAATTAATGTTACCAAAGATGTGCATACATAATACCTTTGCCAATCAATCTGTGCCCAACCCTCTCGCACGGCACCCGCAAAGATTATTGGTGTAATCCTATCTCATAGTTTGCCCAACGCGTTGGAGACTGCATACGGCTATACGGCGTTCCCTAATTAGGTATCGCATCGAATTTCCCTACACCTACTGTCACGCATCTATGCCAAAGCAAAGTGTATGCTAGTTGTTCTACTAGACTACAATATAAGAATAAGTTGGTGTAATGTAAAGGAAGAAAAACGAACAGAAGACTGACCTAGTATGAGCGGTTCTCCATCCTTGAACACCCCCAGCCCTTGCTGCGGGTGCGTTGCCAACACTTTATAGATAGTATGCTCTTTTTTAAAAAAGCCGCAAGTCGTATTGGTTTGAAAATATCTCTGAAGGAAACTAAAAAATTCCAATGTAAAACTACAGCTAGACATAGGGAAGACATACATTCGACGTATGAGCAATACTAATTTATATTTAATACATGAGCCATAGGAAATACGTGAACGAAGTAGATCAAAAACGCAAATGTGCACTTGGCCTTCGACATGTCTGCAAGCAGGTCAATGCTTCATCGAGAAGCTGCAGTCAACAAACACCTGGAGAAGGCACAACCAACAGTTGCTACTCGAAGAGCAATAAACAAGCAAACGAATAATAGGGGCGCGCCATCAAGGCAATAATATGATCAAGGCGTACAAGAATCCGTTCGCATCTAAGACCACCGAGCATGAAAACCGTTGTCGAGCTTTGCTTCGCGAGATAGATTCAACGATATGTTCGTAGTGAAAGGATTGGTGTAGCTTATGAAAAACTCAAATATTTTATTTTACTTCTTATTATTTTACTATACTCTTAGACCAAATACTGCCACTCCCACAGCCTCACAGAATACCGACTTCTAATAGTTATACTGTGTTGCTGCGGGAGGGAGAAGAGTAAACAGCCAGTTTGTTACACCGCTTAAGCGGCGTAACAATCCGGTAACATAATCAATTGTTAGATAGCAATGTTGTTTAATAAAGTATTATTTTCTATAAAAATAAGTGAAACAAACTTACACAAATTCTAAAAAGCAAATTTAACATTCCAGAAGCGAGCGTTCTACTACTGACATACCCTCTATTACATCAGTGATATTAAGAAAACCTAGCATGATTCATGAAGGTAAAATATTTTTAAATTGATTAGGATAGAAATGTCGTGTAGAAGCCTAATATTGGCGACAAAGCTAAATATGTAGTCTTATTTTGTGACAAATTATTGCCTGTATAAATGCTCTTAATGTTCCGAAAAACGATAGTCTAGAAGGGTCAGCTGGGATAAGTTCACGCGCGAATTGACATTTCGCTAAAAATTGTGCTGATTATATTATTATATTGTATTTTGTTTTTAGTTTTAATATTATAATAAACATATTTTATATTATATAAACATATTTTAAAAATATTATTGAATCCCAAAGAAATCAAAACTTAACGGTTATTATTTGGACTGTAAATTTTTGATTATTTGTCATTTACATCCGGCCTCTGTAAGGTTTTAGCATTGGTCGGGCGAGTGTCTTTAAATACTGGCGGTACGATTGATGCATGCTTGGCGACCCAATCTAGTGCCGTGTAACGGCTAGACTTACGTTAACTATGTCTTTTTGATGCACAGGTGGCCGAACATGTACTTCGTGCCGTAGGCTCCTTGATTTGAATGCCTACTGCAACATCTGAGAGCCTTTCTTGTGACGAAAGGTTCCAGGGGACAATGGAACTGGTAGAAATTCTGCCGGCTGGTGCTGTAAAATGTTAGTTCGGGTATTTCACTCCAGAGTAAGTTCCATATATCTTTATGCAAGAAGGTATTTGTAAATGCATTACTTCATGTTAAAAAAGGCATGAAACAATATGAATACTATAAATAACTGAACCCGACATCCCTCGCTTCGTGGTAGACTTATAAGACAGCTAGCTACGAGGCTCTCAGTGGGTAAGGCATAATAAATAAACGTGCCTATATAAAAACCGAGGCTAAGTAGATCTCAAGTTACGATGGGAAAATAACGTCACCCAATGAAACCGATATAAATCTATTATAATAAACATAAAAAAACACATTATGCTTATGTATGTATAGCAGCATTTGGTATGCGGGAGCTGCCAAGTTGCCAATAAAAACATTTCATAGGTCGCATTAAAACAGTGGCGAAAGTAAACGTGGAATAATCAATACGGCGCCCCGCGCAGGTACGGCGCGCCGCCCGCTCTCCGCCGCCCGCCCACCGCACACCCTCTTATACCCACCATAGACTAAACACTCGGGTATGCTTTACGCAAGGGAATGCCTTGAATTTGTATTTCCTTAGAAAATACACTGTTTTTTAAATGAAAATAGGGAGGCAAACGATATGCATGCTCATCTAGAATAAGCGGTTCTCCATTCATGGACACCTCCAGTCTATGATAGGCCGTTAGAGATAGATACTTTAGAGAGAGTTTTTTTTTAAAGTCTCCAAGTCGTATTGGTTTCATTTAGATATGTTCGTATTTTCATGATATAGTGGACAACGAAAAATGCGCTTGGTGTGCCTCAGCGATACATAGTAAAAGTATTGTTAGACGCCGTAGCCTGTGAGCACATGGTTTCACTCCAACAGCACCGGCCAAGTGTAGCAGCGTTTACTTCAGCGTGATATGCTACAGGTAAAACTGTGTTACGACACTTTTCAAACACACCAAGCCCTTCTATACTATGTAAAAATTCACACAAGAAAATACCTACAAATTAAAATAAACCTAGTTATTTTCAATTTGCATTTGCAATTATTATTATTTATTGCGAGGATGGTTTTTTCAATTAAACGGAATAAAAAAAAATATATCTATAATGTTTTTCTTAGTGTAAATATCTAGATAACGTATTGATTTCCATCTTTTTATTGATTATTTCAGTATTGTGAAGATTCTGCGCATGTATGTATTAAAACTTATTTATACTAAACTGTCATTGTTTTACTACTACCATGAAAGTTATATATATATTGAATACTTATTCGACCGGACTATAATCTGTTACGGTTTAGCTTCTGAAACATCTACGTATATCATAATCTGTGACCAGCATCCAGTCAGCGTGTTGTCTAAACCGATTGATGCCGAGTCGCAGTATCTACAGAATGTATGTTTCACATACAATACAGTTTACTTCTCATTATGAGTTCGATACGGAATTGTTTACGTTTTATTAAAACTTGTAAATGAATAGGGTCACAGAGCGGAAATTTATTTTAGATTGTAAAAGCGAACCGCGCTGTCAAGCGTTCTCCTCATACCAAATAATTTCTTAGATCTATAAAACGTTTTATATTTCCTTGGTATATGGTTTATGGTATTTTTTAATGGTATAACTGGCACCGAAGCAGGCGGGTCGTCTCTCTTCTAAGAGATCATCGCCGCCCAAGGACAACCGCGCTACAGTTCGCGCGATGGTTGTGTTGCCAGCTTTAACGACGCTTAAACGGTATAATTTCAAGATACTCTGATATCAATCATACAGCGTAACAGAGTACCAGTACTGTTTCACTGTGACCATTCTGTGAGCCTGCGGAATCACTTTGGCCGAGACGGCCCAGTTAGTGTGCCAGCAATTGCTTCAGCATGGTTCTCCCATGGATGCGACAAAGTTAAGACTTTCACCCCGCGACTGCCGTGCACAAGCTTTTTCAAAGACCGATTTTTTTTTAACCGGGTTATCAGTTCGTGGTAGGCTTATAAAAGCACTACAAGAGTCTCAAAAGCTCACCTACCTCCCAGCTTTATTAATAAATACAAGCCAACATTATTTATCCTCATAGTGGATCTAACGGCTTAGCGCGACCTTGGCTTAATTACGAACTGTCAAAGATGACAGAGGCGGTGATAACTCATCTGGCGAAGGATGACCGCCGCATTAAGCTTTGATGTATGTGACCTTGATGTCACGCGACATTTATCGATTTGTTACTTCATAACATCTGTCGCGATTTTTTTTTGCACGTTTGTAGAAACATTCTTGCAAAACGGCTTGACCGTTCTTATGAAATTTTATGTACATAGGACTAGGTTTGAGAATAGTACGTACAGTATTTCTGATACCTGTTACAACATAGTGCCAAACTCTAAGCGTACCAGAGCTAAATGACCTTATAATCTTCGATCATTGGTACTTATTTTGAATATGATTACTTTTTCAATAATTTACGCTTCACGGTGAACATCTCAGGTATAATTCCTGCATTCGTCTTAGTTATTTCAACTACGGTCGTTAGACGTTGCGAAGGTACGTAACTGAACATAAATATCCAAACATTAAGCTCTTCATAAAATATACATTAGGTACGAGTTCGCTCCCACTATCGGCTCTACTGTTACACATAAACATTTGGGCGATGCTGTAGTCTAAGAGTTGATGAAAAATGTATTCATGCTATGCTATACTTCAGGTGAAATTAAAAAGTAAAATATTTCCTTTCTAAATGAGATATAAAGTCAATCAATGTTAAAAATCTTCTATTATTCTACGATGAGAGTGACAACGATAAGTAAACACAAAATATTTTTCATAATATATATAGATCACAATTATATCTCAAAAATATAATATATGTACATAGTTTTTAAAAAAAATAATCCGGCTGAGTTACAAGGCTGTTTTTTGAGATTGACTTTTATGAGATAGTTTATGTGTGTTCATAAAGTATTATGTAAAGAATAATACAAGAAATTAAATGTTTTTTAAGTAAGTTTTGGTATGTCTAGCGCCTAGACTATCTCGACCCCGGGTCATAGATGGTGAAATATGAGTGGAGTTGAGTCAGTAGCTTATTGAATTATCTACTTATCTCTCCATTGTTTCGAGTTTTAATGAATGGTCCGCTACGTTGTGCTACGTGCTGCTACGCGCTACGAAATTAGTGTCGACGAAATAAAATTCACCTCATACATGCTTTAATGTGGTGTTTCATATTAATAAGAGTGTTATATTTTAAATTAATTGGATTATCGGATAAAAAAACAAAAGATTCATTTATTTTTTATGAATATCGACGCTAAAATTAATTTAATAGCATTTTTAGGGCTCATTATTAAAAAAATAATACATCTAAATTTGAAATAGTGAGTATTTATCAATATATGCAAATTTATTATAATTGCATTATAAACACTAAACAAACAGAAATATTTCATATATTTCGGCACGCTTTTATCTTCCCACCATAATGAACGCATAAAATGTTGTCAACCGTAGTTTCAGTAGACAATATTCGATTCTATAACTCATCACACGAAACCACCAACCATACGCAACCTACAACACTGCGAATCTAATAGATTACGTACGAAGCGGCTGTATTCTATGCATTAACGATTTTAATTCGCGCAGCTCTTTGCGTGTGAAAGTAAGCAAGGAATGGATAAGTTAGAGCGCAGCCTCGTCGAAGTCGTCATTATGAGACGCAGCTGCACAATTTTCCACCTCAGCAACTGATTAATTAAGCTTTACGACTGTACAGTTTCCTAAGATTGAAAGATGAAATAAATTGGACTTTAAGCTTGCGGTTGCTTTGAGTTGAGGAAACAATTTGACATCATTATGTATCTACTATCTAATACTGATATGCGTTCATTAAAAATCGGTTTACATATTAAGCTCGAATATGATTGGGATAAATAATATTTATTCATCTCACCATTGGTATGTTTTAATTTTGACAGGATCAAATTATGTTATAAACAACTTCATGTTTAAAATTACTGGTGACATCACTTACTCAAAGCGACATGATAAAAGCACTATTTCAGGCTTAATATAAGTGAGCCCATCGTGCAACACCAACCGAGCAACAGTCAAATAAAAATCCAGTATTTCATTCTTTGTTTTTACTATAGATTTAAATTTATAAGCAAAACCGAAATATCCTTTTAAAGATCCTCGCTAGAGCGAATCGTGAACAACACAATTTCAGCTCCAAATATAATCCCTCTTACGGCTCCTTTCCCAGGGGACGCCGGGGGCCCGGTCTAAAATTTCCCCGGCCCAAAACTATTCCGAATTAATCCCCCAATTGAACAGAGGTAGATATTTTATTTCGAGACAGTAATCAATACTTATTTACCGTATTGCGATCGGTTACCAAATTCTTTTCATATCGTTCGAGCGGAAACGATAAGGATTTTTGATTGATGTCAAAAGAAATCATATGCGACATGTATTGCTTAATGTATTTCAGCTGAAAGTAGCTACTTCTAAAACAGTTACACACAATTAATTATTTAACTAATTTATTAAAAACAAAACTTTCATCAGAAACAGCGTTACTCTTATATATTTAAAAAAAAACAAAATAATTTAATCACAGATTTTTTTTCAGGATTTTAGCGCTTTTAGCGATTTTTAGCGGCACTCGGCAGTACAGTTCACCTCAACTGGCAGAGGGTTACTTTTCAGCTGCCTCCATACACAAATTTCGGACAGTTTTGTTTGAAAACATATAGAATATATAATACAATTAGATGTCTCGTTTATTCGGACATTGATAAAATGAATGCGTCTATAACTGTATTTACTATAGCTCATATGGAACTTCAGGTGGGCGTCCACCATATTTTTGCGTTAACACCACATTTGTATGATAATGCCGCGTACGAAACTGATCCGAAAGTTGGCGGGGTGAGTCCCCGAAAAATTCGCAACTAGCAAATCTAATTCTGGCGATATTTGCACGACATTTCCCGTTTTGTTGGTAGTATTTGTTTCAGCAAGAAGTTGTGGCGAAGGGAACACGTACATCAATCGCTTTTTATTAAATTAAACTCATGTTTATTAATATAAATTCAATATATGATGTTTATAAAAGTAACTCGCCGAAATCCAAGCAGAATATAAAATAATAACAATTCAAGTATCGATTTTAAATGCTTTGACAATGATTATCCATAATTCAATTGCTTCAATGACGATTAAATTACTTTAGCCGTACTTGCTTAAGTAAGTAAAGCGATAATACAAACGAAGTCATAGTTTCTACTAATCCTTCAATCAAATGAAAGTCACCACGTTTTCATTATATTATTGCAAAAACCTATTGCGAAAACCACGTTTCATATTACCTTACCTCCAGATCTGGAAGCAATCTAAGTATGTCTTTATAACTTACCTGAAACAAGGAATCTATTAGTCAATGAGAACTTCCAATCATACTATTATTCCTTAACAATATTAAAAAAGCTATAGACTGACTTGAAGACAGTCCATAAGAAAAAGATAAACCTTTTAGTAGATATTCAAGAGAATTCTGATTATTTTTCTATTTTTACGCTAGAAGAGAAAAGGACAAGGTACTAGTGTTTCGCAATGACATGAGTGAAAACAATTATATTTTCAATGATTGATAAAAATATTATCTAAATAATGTAATCAGAGCACAAGGTCTATCTTAACTAAGTTTCAACCTTTTATGAAGAAAAGGCATAAATATGTCGTACTATGAAGGCCTCAGCGGAGATGCGAGAATGTTGCAGCGCTTTCAAGCATAGGTACACTTTTTTGGAAGGTCCTCGACTCGTATTGGTTAAGAAATATCTCGGCAGGCAGGTGATTCGACATGGCGCGACACACAATTCCTTAAAAAATGCTCGGAATATCGATCACAAAGTTTTTTTTATTATCTACATTTTAGGTATTTCGGCTAAATACAATATATACTTAAGTGAAACACAGTATACCTCCACCAATCCCATGACATCTTAAAGATACAACATCTCTAGCTAACTGGACAGTTTGCCCAAGGTAGACGTATTCGTCAACAACTTCGAGTAAGGCATTCCCAACTATAACCG
>DWCF01001813.1:0-27633 GCA_018230265.1 Delias oraia | reverse complement strand
ATAGATAAAACAACCTGATAGCCTCCCGAGAGGACAATAACATAAACTCAGATGGTAGGATTCTGTGTAGAGACCGGGATAACAACCGCCTCCGTCGGACACGGAGGCGTGGACCTAGCTATGTCGCTAGACACACCCCGATGAGCTTCCGACCGACTGCTTTAGTGGCCCCTGTGCCCGCAACGGCCAAACCGCGGTGCGTGTTCCCTTGCGCTAGTCGCGGCTAAAAATCAAACTCACGGCGACTGCACGGCTCGCCCCAAAGACCGTGTTAACCTGTAAAGATCGTATGGTAGCCAGCAAAATGCACTTTTAAAAAAAGCTTTGATAAGGACAGTGATACAATAATTTTAATAATAAACACTACAGAATTGGGTACTTTTAAATGTATTAAAAATATTATACATTACAATTATATTTGAACGATAAATGAACTAAAAACTTACCCACCCGCAAATCAAAATAAGATCGTTTAATGGAAGTGTTGGTTACAATTGAACACATTTGGTATGAAGTTGTCCTCGCCTGAAACAAAAACGATTATCTTTTAGGTTCTGATGTAGGCGTTACTTATATAATTTATTAAGAAATCCTATTATAATTTTTGATCATTTGATCAAGGTCAGACGCTGTAATCAAGTTTCATACAATTAATACGATTTTGATAGTTTTTTTCTTGTGTAGTAAGAGAATATCGCCACCCATGAACAACCGCGCTAAAGTCCGGTATTGGTTGTGTTGTCAGCTTTTAGTATTTTTAACTTTTATAATGATTTCAATTATTTATTATTCACAGATATATGGATGTAAAATATTAAAGCTTTAACTACAAGTAAAATATATAAAACATTTTTTGCTTTTAAATGAAATTTCTAAATATTATTTTACATATAAGCTTCATGTTATCTTAACTCGCAGTCTCAGATATCGTTTTTGTTAATTCTTTAAAATTTAAAATTAATTAGTATCTTACCGCGAGAAATGAGGTTAATACCGGCCGAGTCCAGTGTTCACCGCTTATGTCAAGTGGGGAACCACTCGAATTGAAGTACATCTAAATGATTATCTTTAGCACTATGATAGTAATTGAATACCACATTCATAGATAATTTATTGGGTGTGTTTAGTTGATATTTGGTTCATCTATGACTTGAAATCTTACTAATTTAATCATTGCAAAGGTTTATTTGATTGTATAACCCTATGTTACTCTTTGACGCGAAAATTTCTGAACGTATTTGAATGAAACATACGTCAGAATAACTCATAGGCTATAATTTATAATGATATTGTGTAAATTAGCCAAACTGTAATAAGAAGTCGGACCCACTAGTACCTATATACAAAAACAAAATATGTTTTACAGAGAGAAGTTTACTCTTCCCTTTTTATGAAAAAAATCACTCACGAAGTGATACCACGGGCTCACAGTATACTAAGCTTTAAACTTGTACTGTCCGAGTCCCTTAAAAGTGCCGCTCAAGTGACATGAAAAGCCGGCAACACAATCAATGCGCGGACTGTGGCGCAGATGTGTGCCACGGATTGTTCATGGGTGGATGTGTGCTCTTACTATATAGGAGATTCATCTGCTCCGTTGTTCGCTATAGAATAAAAATAAAAAAAAGTAAAAAGCCTGTTTAATTAATGCATCAGTATGAGATTCAGCGTAACTCTAGTAGGTTTCAGCTTGTATGAAGTACTTAACATATTGTGTTTTAATGTTTGTTGTAGATAATAACACGGCATGCCACCGGAATACGTGGTTTTATTCATGCAAATGTTGTTGCTTTTGACAAGCAGTGGAATCTCGCGTTGACTGATGTCTTAGAAGTATGGAAGAGGAAGGGACCCAGAAAGAGAAAAATACCAGCCGGTCTTTGTAAGGAATCATTTTTTGTCACAATTCTGAATAACTGTCATATGCCTGCCTAATTTTCAAGTTTGCGCTAAGTTTATTTAAGATATTTGGCTTGAACATTAGATGGTTGTATGGAAAAGGCATTATTTATTATGCTTGAGTCACACTATAGCTCAAGACAATTAAATAGAGGAACCAACAAAATATTTAGTTGCAAATTACTTCTTATATACAAACTATTTATTTTTATATCTAAAATTTTATACTATTCTGTATGATCTATTTCGTGTATATTCTATCTACATAGAAGAATGTATATAGAAATACAATCGTATTCTTTATGGTATAGCGGATAACGGAGCAGATGGGTTTCCTATATCATAAGATAACACGGCCTCCATGGACAACCGTGCCACAGTCTGCGCATCACGGTTTCGCAATGAGTAATCTGAGAACCCGTGGACTGCGGACGAGCCGGCCCAATCAGTGCTAGCAATGCTCTAGCATAGCTTTCCCACGGGTGAAAATTTATATAAAAGTTTTATATAAAATTATCTAAAAGTTTTATATCTAAAATTTAATTATTTTAGTCTATTTAACGTATATTCTGTATATTCTATCCATATATAAGAATAAATCTATAAATACAATAGTTTAAGCTGAAATATATTTTCTAGGTACGGCAGTTGCGAAGGGTACGGCTGCGCATATTTCTCCTGTGCCCAAAGTGATGGAGACTCCACTAGGTAAAGGTGTCTGGGAGTGCGCTCGATATATTCCACAGTTAATGGTACGTGGTGAACATATTGTATTAGTTAATTTCAAGAGATAATACTTACAAATGCCTAAATATAAGGCGTTTTTTTAAAATAGTTCTAAAAAGTTATTTAATAAATATATTAACCGAAATGTTTGTTTTATTTCAATACTCTTTATTAATTTAATATAATAATTATAAAATATTAGTGTACATTATTAGATCCTATGATTTTATAAATATAACTTACAATGTCTATTAGAAGAAAACCTTTTTAAAAGTATTAATTTGAGAATATTACACATTAAACATTTCATTGCATGCTCAATTTTCAACGCAGTTTTTAACTTTATATAATTTTTATAGTATAGCGGACAAAAGAGCAGTAGGTAAGGCAGGGTATATATGGTAATAGAACACCGCCGCCCATGGACAACCGCGCCACTTTACGCGCATTGGTCGTGTTGCCGGCTTTTTACTCCGCATTTTTAAGGGCCTCTGATGTCCTCACTCTGCGAAACAAAGTAAAAGTACCTTTTCGCAATGAGTATTTTGAGCTCAGAAAACAATAAGAGAATCTTTATAATTTGTTTCCTAGGGAAATTTAAAACACAGGGTACCTAAATGTGTCGAGCTTTCATGTAATAATGATATTTTTAAATTCTATTAAATCTTTATAGTAGGCCTCAATCTCCCAATAATTTTCAAATACGATTTCAAATCAATAATAAACATCTCGATCGCTTCTTTTTGTAAGTTCCGTTTTTCAAGCAAATATTGAACTGAAATTAATATGAAATTCAAGGGCGCTAGACAATTAAATGCGCACTTAACAAGCAAAGTTCATAAAACAAATTCTGTTGGGTGTATTATACACATGAAGTTTTAATTGTTTAATGTTATTTTGTTAAATGAATTTGTTTAAACGAGGTGTGAATTTTCTCTCTGACATTCGGCGATATTCTCAGTATTGTGGTGACTGGTGAGTTATGGCAACATTCATTGTAAAACGTATGTTTTACAAAACTCGTGATTTTTAAAATACGAACAAATATTGAAGATTGTCATGTCAAAATTTAATATTCTGTACGTTGCGTAAAACATTAATAAAGAATAATAATGTGTTACGCTTTTATTTGTCTGTTTTGAGTAATTATTTATTCTTTAAAGACTATAGAGTAACACCATAATTGGCAGATTTTATTACGAAAATACAAACATTTTGGGTCGTCAAAGGTGAAGGTATTTAATTTAAAATCCGTATACATTTCAAAATGACAAGACAGACACCTCAATTTAAATTTATATAATTTTATGCGAATTCATTTCTAGATAATTAACCACAAATAATTTCATATCTTTTTTATATTATAAAAAAATCTATACAAATTGTTTTCTAGAAAATTATTTTATATGTTCCATGATCATGACAGCATATGAAGTCACAACCAATTTCGTAAATTTTTATAGTAATCTTTCGGCTGTGGATGTACTAGCGTTTTTTTTAATAACTGTCCTAAATCACTTTTTAGATGCTTTCAAATAATATGTTTGAATTAATTATTTAAAAATACCAAACCCTTTGTTTTAAAAGTCGGATTTATCGAGGACGCGTCAGGGCGTCGTACCCGCCCACACTTGTCAATCACCAACTCCTCAAATATTAATGACCTGCGTTGTCAAAGGGTCAATACGCTTTACACAATGGCCTTTCCAATATACTGAAAAAGATATGCTTTCCTGCTTTTAAATTCAACACATACAACCATAACGTATCTGAAATCTATTCTCTATGACATTCTGTACGTATAACTCTTACAGTTTTAATAATGTATGGCGATTCTATTGGCTTAGTAATCAGTCAATCAATAATCACTGTAGTAGTGATGATTGATGTGTGACTACCCTAAAATATACACAATAAATATAAGATGATACATACATACATAGAAGACAAAGATGCATGGAAATTTCTACACAAGCTACAGCTACCTTTTAAACTAGCTTATAGCTGATAAATAAACAAACTTAAACCTTTAACAGCTATAAAAACATAAAAAAATTAACAAAATTAAACCCTACAAGATTCTTGTTAGTTCTTCTCATAGAGGTATATTTTCCGAACCAATGGTAGGTTAACTCATAATCGTACCTAAATCGATTTGTAAAAGTGTCCCTTATAGGGCCTATTGAAATATATGCTTCTTTAAATATAATATCCCTTTTAAATAATATATTATTTACAAAAACTTACAAAAAAATACTCCGATTTGTATATGTCGATTTAGAAATCATGTAGATTCCTTTTTAAGTTTATTTGATCAGGTAAATTTGAATTTTACTGTATTGATTGTCTTTTATTAACATTATTAAACAAAATAATACCATTACAATGTAATTTGGAAGGTTTTTCGAGTCAATTTGTACTAATTACAATGAAATACTATATAACGTTGATTTAAGATTACGTATGTAAAACACTGTAGTGGATTAGTAATGGTTATATATTAGATTTTATATTGTGGTTACACCGACGGTGACAGATGTCAAATGATTCAACAAAAAGATTTAAATATAGTGAATGAAAGCAGTAATCTGAAAATAAATTATAAGATGTGTATTGTTTAAAGCTGAGAATGTCTCAGCTGTGAAAATAGTAGCCCTAAATGTTTTCTTTTTCAGGTAGTTTAAACATTTACAAGTAACATAAAATAGTTAAAGCATCTAAATATTTGAATAGTTAAGTATTTAATAAAATTTACTTTTACAGAGATTCTAAGAGACTTAATACATTAAAGAATTTTTATAATCTTTCAAAACACCAAAAAATTATACGTATTTAGAAGATGAAGGAGAAATGTGATGGCAAGGTATCGCGAAGTTGTTGCAGAAAGCAGGGTCGTCGCACTACCGGCCGCGGTCATTGGGAGCGTCGCCCGAGAAAATGGGAAAACAATTGTTGCGAACAATGCTTACCCGTTTCCGCATTAGATTAACAAGTTTTCCCTTTGACATTTAGCGGGAAATTTCGTTGGTTTGCTATATAAACATTAAGAACCTAGACTAATTCATTGAAAACTTATGTCGAGAATTTTAAAAAAATATCTATTCCGGTAGTTATCTAATAATAATAGATATCTTATTTATTAGTCACTGCTTTGTAGGTTATGATTTTGTGCTTTATCAAATTTATTGGAAACGCTTTAAAAATACTTATTTTTATCTGTATCCCTTCTAATTGTCGTCGCCTACTTAAAATTAAATAATCCCTTTTATTTTTATAAAAATAGTAAAATAATCTCAAGATTATCAATTTAAAATGAGACATCCGAAATGAAAATGTCATAAGCATTTATATAAGTTCGATTCATTATGCAATAGTCGTATTAAATCAAGTAGAGCACAAAGTTCAAGAACGCTTCCGCGTAGCAAAGTAACATATAAATTGTTATTTATACTTATAAAAAAATATTTACAAAAAATAAATAAATATTATGACTATTCCAAGGTGATTCACGATACTATGAAATTTGATAAAACTAATATAATTTAAACTAATTTAAATATGATTAAAACAAACATTTTAATAAGACCAATTATTATTATACAATCATCATATTTATTATAATGCAAAAAAACCGCTTATCTTAGATGAGCTCCCAGTTCGTTTGCCACGGTATTCATTAAAAAAATTAAGTTTTAAGATATAAGATCGAATTTAATATAGTTTCACACTATTTTTTTAAATTTCTGTTCAATACTTTGAACGCATTTTGCTTGGTTATGGAATAGCAGAAAATCTATGTCTATTTATAATCTAATTAAAAATATTAAGGGTTTGGTCTTTAATGCAACTTTCTCTAGTTCCGCTGTGAGTCAGCCGAGGGTGGTATTTGCTGATATTAATAGGAGACATTACGTAATGCCGGCCGATGCACCGCACTGGCACACTTGCACTAAATATAATCACCAGTTAAACTCTCGTTCAAACCTAACCATCAAGAATTAATACGGACAATTTAATTATAACGTGTGTTTGTCATGTTAAACCATTATATGTTAATATAAAAACGAATTATATTGGTTGAACAATAAAGCTGTAAATAACTTCATTTAAAGATATGTTAATAATGCAACTAAATACTTTTTTAATTATAATTTATAAACAAACCATCAGACACGAGGCAGACTTATGTAATAATAATATTTTAAGGTTGCTAAGAAAAGAAAGCAAATAAGAATTGTTAAAGATAAAAACAATTTAGTATGTGGCTTTTATTGGAAATGATAATCACTACTTTTAGACCTAGTATGGTGTTACAGTAATGTGATAAAGTTTTTATCCTTTTCTTAAAGTTTCATATTACAATTTACAAGTCGATATACGCAAAGAGAGATAAAAGTATAAGAATTTATAAAAGCGCTCTTATTAATTATACTTATTCACAGGCGTCGAGACATAAAGCCACTCCGTGTAAGGCAAACCAGTCAGACACTTCCGTAATGTACATAATAAATGTACAATAATGTAATTTAAATTATGTGTTAAGCCTCCAATGTCGTCCACTGTTCTTTTACGGCGTAACCTTGATTGTTTGAACTCTAAACATAACCTCCAAATTAAATTCTTAATGCGTAGTAACAGACTAAAAATTAGTAACTTTAAAATCATCTATGGGATTCTCCAACACGATTTTGCAGATTTGTGAAAAGTTCCATTTGTTTCGACGCATTATGCTGCAGATTTTAACCTAACACTACAAAATCCATTCATCAGTCAGCGTTGAGGCTCGGTGCCGTTTAAGAATAACCAGTAAACGCAGTTTAGCGTGGTCACTGCCCGCGGTGGTTTACTCTTTTTGTATTCATTATTGCATCTAAGTTGGGACTGGCTTGACCCATTTACTGCAAATAGACGCAGCTCCGTCGCACAGACACGTGTGCGATGGTAAATTCCTTCAATAGACAGACTGTTAGTCAAGTTAAGTACACAAACCCAAATTGAATCAATTAAATCGTATAATATATAAAATTGTCGCTAGTAAAATAGCATACTATAAGATAGATTTTAGTCGTAGGAGAGCTATGCTGAAGCATAAGCTGACGCACTAATTGAGCCGGCTCGTCCGAAGTGATACCACGGAGTCACATAATACTCAGCGTGAAACGCTACTTGTACTGTGTTTCGTTGAGTGAGTGAGGATATCGGAGGCCCTTAAAAATGCTGCTTAAGTGGCGTAAAAAGCTGGCAACACAACCAAAGCGCGGACTGAGCCGCGGTTCATAATGGGCGGCGGTGTTCTCTTACCATATAGTAGACGAACCTATACTTTAAAAAATCAAATACCAGAAGATTGAATATTATTTAAATTACAAGGATTCGTGATCTTGTATTTCTCCAGTTCGGTAAAAAAAACACTATTTAACGAAGTGACTGTATAATTGACCTTCAATAAGTTGATGATAAATTGTTAAGTTTGACTTAACAAACGCATTCAGTAGAACTAGCAAAAATCACAAACTTAATAAATATATTATTGCCTTGAGATTACTTCAAAGATTGTTCAATTAAAATCCTTTTTTAAACTGTATAAAAACATCTCGCACGTAAACTGTCTTAAAAAACATTTTTATTAATTTATATTTAAAAATCTAAAATTACACTTGCTAATCTTTGTGAATAAGGTTCTCATTTCCTTGGGAAATATAATTAAGAATGTGATAATTTTGAAATCAATGTTTTTGATAATTATTTAACTAAACAATAAGAGGTAGGTACTCAAAAATCGATGCAACTTGATTTAAGTATGTATATCTTAAGCCTGCACTTACATTGAGCATCAGAAGTGTATATATATGTCAAAATGTCACGTAAGCATATACGAAGAGATATTTAGCAGTAATAAGTGAAAAATTATAATAAGATAAAGATCTTTAACTTATCCATCTGATTATTTTATCAACTGCATAGATACAAAATCCACTCCACAGTGGGGGAGACATGCTGAAGCATATGCTGACGCACGAATTGGGCCGGCTCTTCCAAAGTGATAACACGGGCTCACAGAATACTCAGCGTGAAACACCATACATATTTCGCAGAGATATCGAATTAACAATACCGCTTCAGCGGCGTATAAAGCCGACAACGCAACCAATGCGCGGACTGTGGCGCGGTTGTTCATGGGCGGCGGTGTTCTCTTACCATATAGGAGACCAACCTGCTTCGTTGTCCGCTTTTGAATTAAAATACCAGCAGGGGATAATAATAGGGACAAAAGCTTTCATACTCTATTCTTTGTTAGATTGTCACGAAATTGGATATCCTTTTAAAAGTATCTATTAGGTGTTAATAGCAATGATATCAAAATGTCGCCCACAAGTTATTACATATTAGTAAACCCGGCAGACCGTGTCCTGACCGGTACGCAACCGATCGAGTCCTATTATGAAGCCTAAGCTATCCATAAGCTCACAAAACTCGACAAACATACAATAGTCACATTTTCCTCCATTTTTGTATACGAATAAAAAGCTTATGTTCTTCTCCTGGTTCTAAATTACCTCCCCACCAATTTCCAGCCAACTCAGTTCAGCAGTAATTGAGTTATATATCGTGTAACTAACACAACTTTCATCTATATAAATTTTATTTTTATTTATTTTCACCCGTAGGAGAATGGCTGAAGCATAGCGGACGAACTGATTGAGTCGGCTCGTCCAAAGTGATACCACGGGCTCAAAGAATTCTCAACGTGAAATGGAACTTGTACTGTGTTTCGTTGAATGAGTGAGTATATCCTTAAAAATACCGCTTAAGTCGCATAAAAAGCGGCTAAAACAACCAACGCGTGGGCAGCGGTGTTCTCTTACCATATAGGAGACCCACCTGCTCCGTTATACTATAAAAAATATATATATTATATAGGATAGATATGAATTTTAAAATGTTACTGATGAAATTCTTTTAGGTTAGTCTAATATAGTTGAACTTTGTTCTTAATTTAAGCGCGTTGACAACATAATCCCATTTAGAAGTAAAAAGGAATTACTTCAAATTAATTGTCTTTAGAAATTTTCGCTTTGATAATGAAGCAATTAGCAACTTCAGTAGTTTAATATACATTTTAATAAAATTAGTACAATATCAATTTTTGACCCAAAAATAAAATTATATTGAGGGCCTATTGTGGGTGTTAGCTTATACCTTTTTTATACACCAATTACAGTTATCTTTTGAGGTTGTTATTTAACAATTTTTCAAGTAAACTAGGCTACGGCCGCGTTTTTCAAATAGATATATTATAATCGTCGTAAAATTAAACTTCTAAATTCTAATTATCTTTTAAATGTTGAAATCGAAAATGTCAAAACTTTAAAAATTAGGTTGACAGTTGACAAAGATATATTATCTAATCTGTGATATTTAGTGGCTTTTAGCGGTAAACAGAGTACGAGTTTGTCTATGACATTGAATATTTAAATATTGTTGTGATTCATTCCGGAGTTAAAAAAAAGCATTTTCTTGAAATTTTATTCTCTTGGGCATGAATAATATAGTGACGGTTTATTTCACAGCTTCCAGCAATGAGAATGATTTAAAAAGAATCATATGATTTTTGAATAATTATTATGTATATTTTCCTTAAAAATACCGCTTAGGTGGCGTAGAAAGCCGCCACACAAGCAATGCGCGGACTGTGGCGCGGTTGTCCATGGGCGGCGGTGTTCTCCTACCATATAAAAGACCCACCCGCCCCGTTGTCCGTTTTACTATAAAAAAAATTAACCTAAGTTTTAAAGTTACTATTTTTAATTTGAAGATAATATATATATAATATGCTTACAGTTATAGACAGAAACTTGCTAAATATGTATACTTAATAGTGAATAACTATAAATTCTGTGGCAAATCATCTCTTTTTAATCTGTTAAAATGGAAAGTAATAAAGCTAACAATAGACAAAGCTAGAAACCCTAAATGCGTGCGCGCGCGCACTTTCGCGCACGTTTCCTGATCGATAGAGACACGACATCGTCATTATATTTTTTTCGCGTAAATCACTTTCCGCGTTCTGCATAGAGTCATTATTTTGCACTTACGTCAATTGCTTTTCTACACTTGCACTCTTGTATTGACATATCAATTAAACACGCTTCAAATGTTCCTTATATAATATACGCAGACACACCTGCATAGTAATAAAATAATTGCAAAAGTTTTACAAAAGTATCACCAAGACAGCAAGTCGCTTGCCACTTTCATTAAGAAGTCTACAAATGTATCGATTTAACAGATACGTTTAAAATTAATTGCTTCAATTTATTGAGATATATAAGTCATTGTTTAGTGTATTTAGTTAAAAGCAAAATTCCAAAAAGAGTATTTCCATCTAGTTTTGCCTTTTTAATTAGCTCATAAATTTCTTATTTAGTATATTGATAAATTTTCCAGTCGCGTTAACGATCTCGAAGCAGACAGGTAGCAACCCTACCGCAGCGCCCAAGTTGCATGCGGCCGCGCAGTGAAAGTGCTTTCGCGCGCTTGCCCCGGTCACTCACCCCGAGCGAGACGCAGCTATAAGTAAGAAAGGGATGAATGCATTTCTCTCAGGAGCCGTGAAAAGCAGAAAGTGCACAAGGAAATCGGCAGTAAACTAAAATTTTTACGGCGTAATAAAATATTTATTGTTTAAGTTAAGCCATTGTTGGAGCTTTTCCGATTTTCCTATTGGTCCAAAGACGTTACAGTTACGGGGGCGGTTTTCTACGCTTACTAAAACTTCAAATATGATCTCAATACCAGTGTTCGCATGTTTGCAAGTTTTATTGAATAAAAAATATATTTTTTAAACGTGAAAAAAGTATAAAACTTACTAAAAAAATTATATCGCTGAAATACAACAGCCGTAATTACAATTACTTGTATAATAAATTAGTTGATGTAAAGTCCGATGCAGTATTTTCCCGGGCTCGCAGAGGCTCGTTGCTTAGCAACCGCATTCGCCTCTACCTCCTCTTTCCAATAGCACTATCACCCTGTACTCCCACTCACGGAAACAAATAACACAAAGTTTATTGGTGTAAATTGATTTTGAGATATTTTTTATATTGTAGCGGACAACGGACTTGCTGGATATCCTAAATGGTAAGAGAACACGCCGCCCATGGACAATAACGCCACAGTTCGTACATTAATTGTGTTGCCGGCCTTTTACTCGACTTAAACGGCATTTGTAAGAGCTTTCGATATCCTCACTCACTCAGCGAAACAGTACAAGTATCGTTTCACGTTGAGAATTCTGTGAGGCCGTGGTATAGTGGTAACTTTGGACGAGCTGGCTCAATTAGTGCGTCCGCATATGCTTCAGCATGGCTCTCCCACGAGAAGCATTATATATATTTATTTCGGCAAACATATTACTTTTACCATGAAAAATAAATAAAAATACTTTTATATTTCAAAAATTTGTGCTTGAAGCAGCTTTAATCATATTTTCAAACCTAATTTGGACAGAACATGTTTATCGGTAACACAAATAGAATAATTACAATGTTATTATAAATAAAAACCGCGTACACGGCATAAAAAGCCAGCAACACAATTGTGGCGTGGACATCCACGGGCTGCGGTGATCTATTACTATCACCAACCTGCTGTGTTTTTCGCTATACAATATATGTATATATAAGATTATTTTGCGTTTAAGGATGATATATATAAACACATACTATGTATATATATATATATTTGTATGTATGTATATATATATATATACTTAATATTATGTGAAATATGAATGAGTTCCGTGGATGTTTCAAGGATCTCACCCCACACGCCCACTCAGGGAGAAACACGTGTATCAATGAAACGTCTGTATTCTTAGATATTTGTTGACTTGAAATATTTCATTCTCTCCCAGCTATGATTTAATTCCATCAAATATTGAAATTTTCTTCTGTAATATATCAATCGAAAAAATTTTCAAATACAGTTGGAAAATAACTGGTGTATATATATATTTTTACACTGGTGGTTTTCACTGGTGGCAAACGAGCTGGAGGCTCACTAAGGGTAAGCCATCCTCCGCCTATGGACACCCCCGCCCCCTTGGAGAGTCAAGGGTGCGTTGCCGGCCTTTAAGCAAGGTGTACGCTCTTTTCTTAAAGGTCCCCAAGTCGTATTGGTTTAATAACAAATTATATGATATAATATACAAAATCCTTTTATGTAATTAGTCTATGATGAGAAAAACGTAAAATATAACCTTATTTATTGCCAGGATAAACCATACAAATTTTATTTTACCTTAATAAGTTAAATAATTATAACATTACAGTTCCTTCAAAAAATAACGTATTTAATACTAGCTGATTTAATAAGTCTTTTAAAACTTAAATAAAAAAAAATATACTGATCCTTACAAAGAAGTTATGTACGTCATTAAAGGCATCAAATCAAGTGGCGTCAACATTGATAAATATAGCCTCTATAAAATCCAGTTGCTAAGGTTGGAAAATACTAAAGGTCAGTTTAAACCATAACATATATGTATTCATATGTTATCTAGGAAATCTTTGAAGCAAAGTGAAGGTACTTGTGTGTATTATTCAACTGGTCGTAACTCCTAATGCATCACATATTCATGAATGCATACTTTCAATGACATTAAACTGAACAGAAAGTGATGCCAAAACAACATTTGTTTTATACTTGAGCTATATATCTGTGTCAGTAGCTACAAAATAGAAACACCATATCAAAACTCATTTATCATTTAATAAGTGTATTTTTACACAACTAGAATTATTTAAATAAAAATTTACAATTTATTAGGTGTTTGAGAGGAATTTACGATAGTCGGAAGGGTGGTTTAACATCGTCTTACCCGTGGAAAACACCATGACGCACTAATTGCACCGACCTGTTCCTTAAATTAACATGGGTTCACAGAGTACCAGCATGAAACGGTATTGTTTCGATGAGTAAGTATGGATATTACAGGGCTATGAAATTATACCTTTATTTAAAATTAAGCCGGCAACATAACCAACACGCTGATTGTGGTGCGGTAATCTCTTACCATAAAGAGAAGCCCCGTCGCCAACTATATACTAAAAATAACCTAACTAAATTAATAAAAACATATAAAATAACATATAAATGATATTTAAGATGTTAATAAGACCTGCTTGGATTACATTAGCTAAAATCTAAACGTGTTTAAAAAGTAGCAACATTGAAGCACTAAATAGAATGTAAGATATATTTTGAAAAGAGCGTGGAATACGTACAAGTTTACCAAGGATCTAATAACGTGGCTATAAATAAACCAAAAAACAGAACCACGTGACGAATTAACCTTACCCCGCCAGGGCGGGGACGGGCGATGCGTACTACGGATCGATAGGGAGGCGCCCTACTACGTACTAACCTGTGCCTACCACTGATGTGTTCCATTAATGGAATATTATGTTATGTTATGCAACGTAACGGTATTTATAAATTTATACAACCTTTTTTGAGCTTTCTTAGCTTTAAAAGAGCTGGCTATGTGACACAACAATAAAAAGCACTAAAGTAGATGTTTCATCTAAATTAATTTATATACAAAAATGTATTCCGCTTAAATAAATATTTTATAATAAAAAGCTAAACTTTTTTTGTGTCTTGATTCCTCACGCACAAGATAATCATTTAAAAACATTATTATAAAAGGATATTATAGATACTTTATCCTGATTTTACATCAAAACTTGTTACTGTTGTAAATAAAGTGGACACCACTCAACTCTGACATAGCGCTACGGCGTAGCTGTACTACGAAGACATGATTAAATTGTATAGTATAAAATACGTATTAATTATAGTATTGCCTACCTTTTCTATGATATTAAATTATTATTGAAACCATATAAAAAAATAATAATGTAATTTTATATCAAAAATTTATTCATTGTTAAAGTGTAATTTATTATTGGATTATGTTTATTATTTTACAATCAATGAATAAATTACACATTACAACGAATATGGACTAGAACGTGTAATAGTTTTAAAAAATAGCTTCTCAATAATAATTAATGATATTTACTTCTCATAATTCCGGCTACGAATCGTTATGATTAGGTTAAATATTGAAGATTAATTAATTAATTAAGAAATAAAATAACATCCAACTTCAAAATTAACAATATTGAGATAGATATACAGACTTATTAAATGCGATAAAAATACATAAATCCGTGAAACCTCTTGGCGCGACGAAGACAATTAATGCTACTAAATTATTATCAATAAAATACTCACACGTAACGTTTACGTAATGTGAAATAGCATTTTAACGAAATAGAGATGAAAACTGCGTGACTTTGCTTCGTTAATCTCGGAGAATTTTCTTGTGAAATTAACATTACATTAAAAACCTTATATAATTTGAGTTCCGTTAGGGTTGTCATGTTAAAAAAAGTTCGACGTTATATTCCTTTTTTATTGTATAACGAAAAACGGAGTAAGTGGGTCTCCGATATGGTAAGAGAACAGCACCGCGAATCGCATAACAGTCAGCGCATTGGTTGTGTAGCCGAATTTTTACACCGCTTCAGCGGCATTTTTAAGGCTCTCCTATATCCTCACTCACTCAGTGAAACATAGTAGAAGTTTCGTTTCACGCTGAGTATCCTGTAAGCCCGTGATATCACTTCGGACGAGATGGCCCATATTTAAAAAGTAAAGTATTGTTTTCTATTGCAGTCTGTGTACTTTCAATCAATTTTTGTGAGTTACAATAACGCTTTGGAATTGACGTCAATTTAGTCAAAAGCAATTTTTTTTTACAATTATCAAGTGATTGTTAAATATAATAAATAAATGATTTGATTGATTTATTGATATCTGAATGTACCACATAAAGGTCATACAATTTTAATTGATAAGAGAAATTAACTTTTTTAAATAATTATATAAATAAGCTTTGCATTTCAAGCTTCTTGTGTCTAAACATATTGCACATTTGTTTTATTAAAAAAATGTTCACGGGTAATGTACCCACTTTCAATTCTGAGTATCTTCGTTCGGTTGCATCTACTGTTTTTATATATTATGCGTGAAACGGTACTTGTACTGCGTTTCGCAGAGTGAATGATGATATCGGAAGCATTAAAGTGCCGCTTAAGCGGCGTAAAAAGCCATCACAACCAATGCACGTACTGTGGCGCGGTTGTTCATGGGTGGCGGTGTTCTCTTAACAAATTGGAGACCCACCTGCACCGTTGCCCGCTATACTATGATAAAAAAAATTACTGACAACCCTATTTATACAACTGAATACATTGGAATATTAAATAATATTATGCATATTAATATAATTTATTGACGAGTGAAATCTAAAAAATATGAAATCAAACCATTATCATCATCACATCTTACGCAATAATCTATTTCTATCTAGTTTAAATTAAATATGTTATGTAAAATATAATTTATAGAAAACAATATTTTTTTAATGGTTTTAAATATTAAAGTTTACAAAAATGTTATTTTTTTTCTAATTCGTCAATCGTACCATAGACAATGTCAAAGTACTAGGAAATACAAAGTTAACGACTTTTACGGTATTATTCATTAATTATTTAAAATAGTTTAATAACTGAAATTCTCGTGATACGTTCCAAGGTGGGCAGGAAGGTCTCGCAAAGGATACGCAGTTACATCATAGCTTGCAACACAAATTTAGAGAAATACTCCTTTGTAAATTTACCTTATTGCTATTTAGATACGTAAACTAGTAAACTATTTTATAGAATTCTGAAATCATTTTGTAAGCCTAGTTTCCGCGGTTTTGTAACCCATTGTGAAAAAAGAAGTAGCTTTGATCCCCGGTCTGAATAAAATTTAGAATTTCATCGGTCTTTGGAAGGGCGTCAAGTGGGCAGCCGCGAGATGTAAGATTTTATTACCCTTGGGAGAGCAACGCGAGCTTATACTGATGTACTAATTGAGTCGGCTCGTCTGTACTGATACAAAAAGGCTAACATAATATCAACGTGAAACTTGTATGCTTCGCTGAGTGATTGAGGATAAGGAGATTCGTGGAATAAGACGCAGACAATACAACCAAACTACGCGGATTGTGGCACGGTTTTCCATGGGCGGCTATAAACACCCACCTGCACCTTTATTTGCTATAATACAAAAAATTTATATTTTGGGAATGTAATACAATACATGCGTGTCTAAGCAAATTACAGATATAGGATTGAGTTTTATTCCAAACAAGGTCTCTTGAATAATTAAATCGTAAATTAAATTGTTAATTTACGATATAAAAGAACATATTGATATTCTTTTATTCCTATTAATGCTTGAATATAAAGTCAATGAGAAATAATTATAATTGGTAATATTTGACAGAAAATGAGATTACATAACCTTATTCCATTCATGTTGCGAAAGCCGTCTTGTATTACAAAAGACGGGACAACGCTTTTTGAAAATTGAATGTTAAATTAGAATCCAACCCAATCAATGTGGCGTTATAAATTATACGCATCATTGCATTGTCGAATTTTATTTATTTTAATCTCAGCTTCCTAAATGCAGATGCGAAGTTATTATTTTTAACGAACGAGCGACCTCCGTGGCAGAATGTAGTGCCAATGTCACCGTATCTGGGTCTATGTCAGCCGGTTGGCCTCACTCTGACTAGCGGCCTGTACTTGCCTTATTACGGCCTTATATAGATCTTTTGGCTGCCCACGGAATTCGGTTCATAACCTAAAATATTCTACTGCATTTTCTAAGCGGCACTTTTAAGAGCCTCCGACCTTAACCTCACTCACTCTGCGAAACACAGTACAAGTACCGTTTCACGCTGAGTATTCTGTGAGCCCATGGTATTACTTCGGACGAGCCAGCCCAAAATGCGCGTCAGCTTATGCTTCAGCATGCCAATCTAAAATAAAGCTATATGTCTGATTACTCGGTCTCATTGTAAATTAATATTTTTATTGATTGCTGTTTACATTTACCAAGTAGATCTTTTTCTTTTTTTTTTTGATTTGTAACTAATGTCTCGGAGGTTTTAAACTGTTGTCAGTTTTGTAATATATGGCATGTTTAGAGTATTATGTCTTAATATAGTTATTGTAATTGGCCCTTACATAAAACCAATCTTGTATTAGCAATTTTCATTTACAATACTCAGTACTGAGTATCAAATGAATTTAGATAGAAATTTCTAAGTACTTAGTTATTGAAGGATTAATGCTTAATTATACACGTTTCTTAAATAAATGGTGACGCAGATAATTCAATCGTGACAAAAATCGATATAATACTGACAGCACTAGTGGTATGATGGCGGCATTGAGAGTAACCTTGCTGCCGTCTCGCTCGCACGTGTCGTAACGAATACATCCGTCTCGTTTCTGTGCGCACTACCGGATTCCTACGGCCATTTATTTAAGCATAGATCTTTAGCAATTGAAACATTTTGTCTTGTGTTACGTTACTTTTTAAACGCCGCATATAAAACTTTATACACACAGCATTGTTTCATTAAGTTGTATTTCTCTTACTTTGTATTCTCAAAAATATTTTAAATCTTTCAAATAGTATGGCAACCTATTTTTTATAGAACAGATAACTAAGCAGGTGGGTCATATATGGAAAGAGAACACCGCCGTCCATGGACAACCGCGCCACAGTCCGCGCACTATTTGGGTTACCGGCTTTTTACCGGCACCCGATATCCCCACTCACTTAACGAAACATAGTAGAGGCACCGTGTCAGGTACAACTACTAATTCACGCTTAATATTCTGTGTGCCCGTGGTATTACTTCGGACGAGCCGGACCAATTAATGCGTCCGCATATGCTTCAGACACTCGCCCGACCTCTGTCAAGCCCTTCCAGAAACCGAATAAATTATAAATTAAATTATAACAAATAATTGTCCGGACCATGATTCGAACCCGGTGCCTCTCGCTTCATCGTAGACCTATTAAACCACTAAGCTACGAGGCTTCAAATATACAAATCAAACAAACAATAATATTAGCACAGAGAACTGATGAGTGTGTATTCGCTTGGTCCCATTTCGCATGTAGGTTGCATTGTGCAACTATTGTTATTAAATCTGCTAATGCACAATTGACCATTTCGTAAGCGCCCTACATTTCAATATAATGAATCAGTGGACTAAGCACTTGCTAATAATATTGAACACTTTTACGGCACCGCAATTGAGTAAGCTTCCCAGCTGTAAGGACAATGAATGACTAAAACTGCTTGAGGGATTGAGAAATCTATAATATTAAAATTTATCACCGAATGTTGCTAAAAGCTAATCGAGAATAGCTGAACCGTTTTTGCTAATATTTTTAGATTCCTCGAAGTTAGAGAATGGATCTTACTCGGAGAATCTTTTACTTTTACCCGTGGCAGAGCCATGCTGACGCATAAAGTGGGCCGGCTCTTCCGAAGTGATACCATGGGCTCATAAAACACTCAACGTGAAATGGTAGTTGTATTTGAAATGGTGTGTTTCGCCGAGTGAAGTTATCGGCCCTTAAAAATACCGCTTAAGTGGCGTAAAAAGACGGCAACACAACCAGTGCGCGGACTGTGGAGCGGTTGTCCATTGGCGGCGGTGTTCTCTTACCATTTAGGAGGCCCGCCTGCTCCGTCGTCCACTATACCATAAAAAAATAAAAAAGAGGTAATTTTTAAAAATTATCTAAGCAGTCTATATATATAACACTGTTCGTAATAATAGTTTGAAAGCATTTTGAACTTTAATACCAAAATGTTCAAGTTTTAGTGGAAACGTTCCTGAAAGACATAACCATTATCCGACTACAAAAATGGAGGACAATTACCAGTTTTTTGGGCTTGGCGGGTCAAACGATCTCTGAGGGTTCATAATTGGATCCGTTAAGTTGCATACCGGTAGACTTATTGTATTTATTCTGTGGTTTAAAAAATATGTAATTCGAAAATCTTGATATATGTTATGATTTTGTTTTTTATCGCATAACTCATGGCACGGTAACAGATCATCGTTACTCATGGAGAACCGCGCAATAATCACCGATTTAGTTATGTTGGAGGCCTATATTTGTATATATATTGCTTTTGTCATAATAATTACGAATTTGTTGAATTTCGAAACTTTATAAGATTTATCCGTGGTTACGAAGGCGTAGCTCGCTACGCTCTACGGAAAATAATCCTTTCGAGATTTTAAAATAGAAATATCAAAAAAGTTTTTTTTAATTCATATTTGGAAAATATATAGATGCCGAATTAAATTATATATTACGTAGTTTTAAAAGAAATCTACTGCAATTGTAAATACATACTGTTGTATGATATGTAAATGATAGAAAATTGTTAAAGGCGCACTGTATATCAGTGTTTACTGACAAAGACGTCATTAGCCTATTACATGTCGAAAATAGCTATGAATAGATATCTGATATGGCGGTATGCCGAAAAGAAAAATAACCTCATTTAGAAGACATTGCTCCGGAGTGTCAATATAACCTAAACTACTTAAAAACATTAATTCTTTACAAGTGTATAAAAAAGCTTTACGTGTTCGTTAACCTTCGGATGAGTTTGGGTATCCTCGTGCTCAACCAATTTAATGCTACCTCTCGTTCCCCCCGCCTGTAACGCGCGTTGTATGTAAAATGGAACCGATAGTACTATCACAGAGGTCACGATGCCCTGGTCCTACAATGACCTTGGCCTAGTGAGATAGTACCGCCCCTCAGATAACTTGATATCCACTTCCTAATATATTTTGCTTTTACATTCACTAATGTCATTCCAATTTTTTCTATGATATGTAGGAATATATTATCTTATAGCTAAGGCATGAATATTAGGGACATAACTAATGTGTCGTTCACAAAATTTTATTCTTAGTCTAGTATCTTATCATAATACTAAAAATAATATATTTATAATGATTAAATTTAATAAAAGGAAAAAAATATTAAAATCATTCCAGTGATTTGAGCGTAATCTAAGTAACTGTTTTTATATTACACCTTATAAATCAACCTTGATCTCTCTCTCTACCTATTACTGAAAATACATGCATTCAAATCACCCAACTTATTGTCTTGCATACGGTGAGCCAGCCAACCATCAACTCTATCACGTTGATTTAGAGTTTAAATTTGCTCAATACATTTTATGAACCTTGAAGATTGGCCTTGTGTCGATCTGGCGACCGCTCTTTCCGCCTTCGCCGAATCAATTTGAACGTTATTATTTTTATAAATTATTTTTACTTATAGTAATATCATCCTTGTGTATACCTTACAATAAATTTCACTGAAAATATTCAATAATTTGATATTAAATACGTTTTATTTTGTTTGTACACATATATTTATTACTTACATCACTAAGACAGGATTCATTATAGTCTTATAACATTCATTTAATCCAATTTCATTTAACGATAATGGATTATAGAAATCACTTCGAAAAAGGTTCAATCTTAGACACATATTCATAGCATCTTATAAAATAACAAACTAACAAAGACGCAAATGAAAAAGAAACATAGCATCTGCAATAAAGTTTTAAAATACTCACAAATCCAATTCGCGGAAACTATGACCCATATACGAAAATAGTATCAAAAAAAAGGATACACAACGAATTTCGTTAACACACACATAATCGCTGAATGTATGTCATGATCAGTGGGTTAAGTTTAAATTGAATCGAGGGCCGCCCGTGTGCAGGTACAGAAGGTTACCGCTATTTACCCGTGGTATATTACTCATTTCAATGCAGACAATACTCATTATCATAGACAAATCTACACCTGACAGACAATTCTTTTACTTGACTGTTGCTACTAACACAAGCTGCGCGCCGCTTTTAAACAAAGAAAAATTTAAATGCGCTAATATTTATTATTGCAATATTTACGTTGTTTTTTTCTTGGTAATTTAACCTTTATTTCACACATAAATGTAATAATCACCAATACGTTTAGTAAAAGTCCAAAGAATATGTATTTCTTTTTCTTGTTAAATTATTCTTTATTACACAAAAAATCAATCAACAAAAAATCGCCTATGTATGAATGATCAATATATTTAATAAAAAACCCAAGAATTTTTAGAAATTATAAAATAATCTGTTCACTTTTCTGATTTAAAATAGTAAAAATCATAAAAGAAGGCATATGATCGTCATCATGTGTATTACTTTTAAATGTCAATACCTACATTTTATGCAAAAAAATCGATTTGCTTCGAAACTCATTAAGTACCGTTCAAGAACATCTGCATCAAAAAACCAACAGGTGTTTTCGTGATAGCAGTTACATTTTGTCTAAATAAGGATGACCATTTTGAAAGATTACGCCACTGTTCCGTTTTTATAATTCAAAGAGTTTTCATTAGAGATTTGAAACCTTTTCATCCGTACTGTCAGTTATCAATCATCATCCTACATTATACTGTTTCTACACGATTATGATTTATTTACTACATGCTACATATTCATCAAAATTCCCATATGTGTGGCCAGCGTGAAGGCGTATTCATACACATAAAAATTTTGGTATAAATCTAGGCATTACTAACTGGAAGAAAATTAATACCGGCTGTAGATCCCCGATTGTATGTTTAAAGTAATAAATAAAAAAATGTTTTTAAATTAAAAATAAATATGTTTATTGAGTTAACAGTCATAAAAAGAGATGAAATAAATGTTTCACAAAAAAAGCTTTCTTTCCTAGTAGCGGTACCTACTTAAATCTAGTAACAATGGCGAAAGGGTTAAAAAGACAGTTTATTGTTTACGAACAATTTATGACTACCATTTAGTTTCGCACTTTAAAAATGTGACGTTTTCATTGTCCGCCCTTTGATTGTAAGGAAACCACTAACTTTACTTTTCTTACTAAACGTTTAAAAAAAGGATCCACCTATAACGTTTAAAAAATAAATTCTATTATTTTTAAATAATTTTCTTCAATACCAGTCAACTTGATGTAAACCCCGAAATAATCAAAATCCACAATTGTAACAAAACTATTTCTAACACATACCGTGTCTCGGAGTCTCAAATGTCACTGATAAATGTGGGTCAATTCACAATTGGAAAATTCAACAGTTTGAAGTGTATTTTTTCCTTTAAAACGAGTTTCATTTTTTGCAATCTATGAGATTACATAGTTTGTAATCGTATTTTATTTATCGTTCTGTGGTATGCACGCTTTTTAAATCGAATTCATAGAAAAGAAGATTTAGAACTGTTTTTGACTAATTATTTACAGTGAAAAAGGTATTTTAATTATAAATATTTACTTGTAATTCCTATTATAGTATAATCACAACAGAAAGACAAGATTATAGTATTGAAATATGAATAAATTCGACGACACGTGTAAACTGTGCAATCTGATTGAAAAAGTTTTCATTTCTACTCCAAAGAGTTTTTATTTGAATACGTAATTGCGAATAACATTTTATCTGTACGAAAATACCTATCGATGTAGTCTGTGTAGCGTTTTTCACGCAAACGCGTAATAATGGCGCATCATCGCAAAAACTGTGTCAAGGAGACGCGTATTGGAGAAAAATTCGCGGACCTTGACGCGGCAAGATTAGAATTAGGACTGACCGATTTGTTTATATTGTTACGTGGGTGATGGCTATTAATTCTATTTTACACGATACGTGACACGACATACATAAAAGAACGGTTGCTCATTATTTCAGTTTAGTTTTAAATAGAAAATAATCAATTTATCTACTAATGTATGTACCTACTAATATGTAAAGTTTTTGTTGACGTTGGAGAAAGTAATCGAGTCGAACGATAGTGTTTCTTACAAACTTAGCAATGAAATATATATGATTGAATTCCAGAGAAATTTTATTCATTAAAATTATATGCTGTCGCGGTTAATAAACTTTAATTATTTCTATGGCAAAACATTGTCGGGTCAGCAAGTAGTAAATATAACAGGAGAAGTTTTACTACGTCTATTAAATATTATACAAAAATTCAGCAGAGTTTTTATCAAAATACGCATTTCTAAATCTGTAACATTTAAAGGTACTGTTTTTCATTAACGTCATACATAATCATAATGAACAAGCATGAACAAAACGTTTTTTCGAATTTAATACAAAATCCGGGGTCAAAGTTAATAAAGATCTGTATACAAGTAAATAAGAAAATAGATAACTTTCATTGATAGTGAACGAAAATAATATATTTGGTTCATAGAGGTCGATGTCCTATTATTTGAACAGTTGGTATTATACTTGGAAGTAATTATAAACGGTACCTATTCGATAGTTTACAATTTCGAAAAAAAAACCATATTAAAATCCTTTCAAATTTTTATGAATGACATAGACCACAGAAAATTAAACGTCAAACAATTATTATTGACAGGTAAAAATGTAACATAAGTTATGACCGTCATAAACTCCAGATATCGTGGCGGCTGGTTATTTTTAATCTGTGCTACGATTTGGGCGCAAAATTTAGACGTTGGGTGCATTGAACTTAAACCTCGACTGCACACAGTATCTTTATATTAAATCAATACAGGAAGTATAATTTAATCATCAAGCTATATATTCTCATACTAATAAAAGTTTACTAAAATCAGATTTTGTCTTACAGTATTTTGTCTCGTTTTTACAACCACAAATGGACGTTGTCGCAAGAGTGACAGAATATTGAAAATAATTTTTTAGTCAAAGTACAACTAAGAAAGTAGTCGTTATAGTACTTTATAAGGTTTTATAACATATATATATTATAATATTATTAAAATGATAATTTCTGATTTAAAAAAATACTTTTTCTTTGGTTCTGGGACTAATGCCTGAACCACTTATATTTTTTATTCATTTTATCCATATTATTTTATCTATATTTTTATTATATCTATATTTTATTATTTATCATTTTACCTATATTTTATTTATAATGGAGCTGGTCTCCTTTATTGTAAGAAATCACCGCCGCACATGGATAACTGAGCCACAATCCTGCTTTGACCGCGGCTTGAACGGTATAATTTAACAGGTCTTCTAACTTCACTCAATCAGTCAAACACAGTACAAATAATATTCGTAGCTGGTATTCTGTGAACCCATGGCATCATTTCGGAGGAGCTGGTCCAATTATTGTGTTAGCATATGTTTCATCTTGGCTGTCCCATTGGTAAGATACTTGCCTGGTCACTGTAAAGTATTTACAAAAGCGGAAAAAATGAAAAAGTTCTTTCAGACCGGGGACCGAACCTGCCACCCAACTTCACGATAGACTCAGCCTCATCTATTTTTTTCTTACGTAAAAAAAATGAATTTGAACGAACATTAGAAAATTTAATGAAACATAACGGCTAAACCTTCATTCGATCATAAGTTTTTGTTTGAAACGCATCAGAGAATGTCATTCAAACAAAAACTTTTAGAACTTTCCAACTGGAATACACTGTTCTTGTTGATGAAAGCGAAAAATTTTTTTAGCATTGGCAAATTAAAACCACGTTGACATTAACTAATATAAAAAGTATACGTAAAGGTAGTACTTTCACCGTTGTATCACCAATTACGGAGCTAACTTTACGAGTTATGCTGACTCGACGGTTTTTTTAGTAAATAAAAAACTTACAACCAATCATTTGCAAAGGTTATTTTTGGCCTATGTACGAGCAAATGTTCAATACATTCTCATACCTGATACTATGTTGAAATTTCTACTCAAATTTAGAGTAATGTCGCCTTAAATTTAAATTTTAAAGTAATGAAATATAATTTTAAAAAGATATTAAATATATACAGAAACCAAGATTATTCTACTTATTAAATATATATAATTTTATATTTATTCTGAGATAATTTAGAGCTATATTTAAAATGGCTTGTATTAGCTTGCCAATTAATGTTTCGTGTGCGGTTAACAAGTACACAATATATCTCACCTTATCTATCAGCACATATCGGATAGGGACAGAAGGGCTCCGACAGATGATAAGATCAAGGTTAGATGATAAGTTATCGTCCCTTTATTTCCGCAATTCCTAATCCATATGTTTTTAGTTTAAATATCACATAAAATTCAAATTAATTTTGGAATTTAAATTCTACTGTTTATTCCACTACATATTTCCATTCCAGTTTTTTTAAACTTTTTAAACTACTAGAGTAAACTTTATGCAAAAAGCTCAATCTCAATAATTGTTTTTTAGAGGACTCTCCAAACAGATAGTCCTTGCAAGATAAACTTTATAAAATATAAATTTAAACAAACAAAATCATTTTTATTCATTATATATAAATCCTTATAAATATCTTTGAAGAAGATAGACTAAGTAGTTTATTATTATAACTTTTCTGCACTAGGCTATTTACTAGGAACTTATGCTAGAGTAAAAATCCCAGCGCGCATTACACAAATTTATTTTTTACTGCGCAATACTAGTATTAAATGACAAGGCCAGTTTATTTTCAACTGGAATCTTACTCATCAGATTAATACTATTGTGCTCAGTTTTTAACACCAAAATTTGTTACAAAAACTTGAAGCTGGAACTTCGTTCACTTCGGCTATGAAAGCCATCTGTCCCTTTTACCAGCCATAACATTTTACACATATATCTAAATTAACACCATTTGAAACCTAGTAATATGACAGACGTTCGAGGAAATATTCGATTTTTATAATTATATAAATCTTTTTTTTCATATAGCCAGAAACAAAAGTATTTTTTAATGTTACAATATTTAACGAGCATTGAATAATTAATTTACAACTATCATTTTATATACTGTAAACAATTTTTATTTTGAAAATAAGTGTTTGTAACAATTATTGTGCAACAAAGGTACTCGTACGAAATTTCGAAATATAACTGACTGATTCGTTCTAGAACTTTTCAGCTGTTGCAATGACTTACAGGCGTCTGATATTGTTGCTTTGGAAATATTCTATATCGTTATATGTGTAATTTTTTGACCTTCGTATAAATACTTCCAAGTAATATTTAAATATAACAGGATAAAAGATATATCTTAAAAAAAATTTTTTTAGATTTTATTGTGAACTTAGAGTATATACATATGTCTTAATAGTTCTTTTAATGTGTAAACAAATTTATCAACTCATTTTATACCAATAATATATAGTTTTGAAATAGTACAATTAAAATATGGGAATTCAGTTGATTTTTTAGTAATTTTAGTAATTCAAAAGTCCAAAGAAATACCCTAAACTTATTTTGGAAGTTTTCCGAATCTATATATAACTTAAAGATGTGTAATGTAAATAAAATACAAATGGTTTCTTTCGCGTTGTTTTTGTATAGCTATGACAAAAGTATGTGTTTATTCAATTTTTGAAAGAATCATCACGCTTTCGTAATTACATCTCTTATCTCATTACTGAGTGTATCATTAGAAGCCTTGGATTATATTACCATTAAAGAAGGTAATGGCCTTCCACTGAGGTCCTAGGAATTACTTCAAGGTCAACAAACATAATAAAATAAATGTTACATTGGTACAAAAAAATAATTTAAAAAATATTTTTCTAAACAAATAAAGATTAGTTTTTCACTAATGAGTTTTTAAAAGAAATTGATTCTGAAAAGAAAAACAACAGAGATTATTTCCGTTTATGTGATTATTTTGAGTAGTGCAAATATTAATTTTGAAAGTTATCGTAGAAAAAATTATGTAAGGAAAAGAGAAAATTACATATAACCAGAGAAATTATTATTTGAACCATCATCTGTGTTAATTTAACGAATTAGCAAATTTTCTATTTAAATTCACGATTTTTTTTCAAATCACGAACTCTAATCACCACTCACCTTATCCAAAACGCAATCCAATATCACTGTACCATGTACACAATAAATAAAACATCCAAATAAGTTTAAAAATCGCACCGCACTTCTGTCACGTATGATGCATTTGCCACAGAATGTCACTCCGCAGAAATACGTG
>DWCF01001812.1:0-27634 GCA_018230265.1 Delias oraia | reverse complement strand
AAAAAAAAGTATAAAGTTTCTAGGTTTAAGTAAAAGATGTGCTAAGTTGACGAATATTTTTCCAAGTCATAACTAAAAAAAGGTTTGAGGCATTAAGTTGGTATATTTGTCAATAAAAAAATAATGTAGAATTTTGTGTTTTCCTTTTTTATCAGTAATCAAAAGAGTAATGTACACCACGTAAAGGATGTCCGTTACGTGGTGTTTAACTTGTGTACTATTTAGAACTAAGACTGTTTATTCAAGACTAAAATTAGATACACAAATTATAATATTTTTCATTACCAATCATAAAACATTTCATGGTATTATCATTAATTTTAACAAAGCAAAATTGAATAATTAATACATCTATATTATACTAACTTACGCTAATTTCTATATATTATGTTTTTAGTATATTAAAAACATTTGGGGACCGCGCATGGATACCCTCAGTCTCTGCTGGCTTTTTAGTGATAAGTACTCTATTATTTTGAATGTTCACACGACCTATTGGTTTAAAAATACCACTATAGGCATCCGATTCGACAGTATTGTGGTGCGCGGCACAAAATGTCCTAAAATCGCTCAGTAGTGAAACGACTTGATAAATGCGATATATGCGACGCTGAGGGAATCAACATCTGTACGCAATGCCAAATTTCATAATTGATCGTTATTCCATACTTCAATTTAAATCAGAACTCCGTGTGTGCGCACACCTTGAAATATTAATACATTTTTAACTGTGTTTGCCCTCTTCCTAAGCGTGAGCACCAAATTTCAAACAAAATTACTGACAACCAACTCACACGTCAATCACGTTCTATAGCAGCGATGCTATCTCCACCGGCTAACTGTCAGCGGATATCAGACTGCATTGAAAAATTGAACTCGTAATACAAGGCTAATTTGATAGTATCGTAATTGCAATTTATGTTTTTAAGGAAGTTAAGTTTGCGGCGAGAATAACGGAGATATAAGGCTCTATAGCCTTCTTATTAGTTTACATTTATAGAAATAAATATATTACATATGCCTTTATCGATTATAATGATATTAATAAAATATTTACTCTCACAGAGGTAAAGATCCCCTTAAATTAAAACAAACAAATTTTACAAATATACCTTTTAAAGTTAGTCTGTAGTAGGCTAGAAATCTGTTTGTCAAATCTCCAGGATTCCTTTTTATATAGTACTCTTACTAAAAATAGGATCTTCTCTTTGGGTCACTTGTCATTTGTGCAATTATGCACCTCAGCGAGGGTAACTGAATAATGTTTTTAATTAAAGAAAGGAAGTTTTATACAAGTAATAATAAGGCAAGATTTTAACATTTCTCTGATTTATTTATTATATTCGACTTTTCTGATAAATTATTTCAAAAATTATTTATTTTGTATCAGTGGTATTTACTGTTAGGATATAAAGTTAATAATTAAAAGATTGTTCATAGAATGACTATAGACATTTTTTTGGAATAGACTCGCTGTGTGACCATTCATACGGTCCTGACAGCTGCACATATATTCATTTCATTAACAATCAGTCTTTTGTATAGATAAACAGAAATCTATTTTCGTGACTGTTTCAATTAAATAAATAAAACAAACGCAATTGCATCAAAGTTATTAAATCCCGTACAGCTTACCAAGATATTCTGATAAGTTGATGATGAGGTGATCATATATGATCAGCATTTGATGATTGTATCTTAGATCCAATGCCTTTTTTCGATATACCGGGTCTAGTCATACATAAGTCGTGTACTTAATTCAATACCGTTAGAATGCCATTAATCATAATTTCGTATGACGCGAGCCGCTCAAGTGTTTTATACAGCTATTATCTAAAACACACGAAGCGGAAAGGCTGTGATTGACGACGGAAGGTTTGCAATAGCTTTGTAGTACCTACTGTACGTGGAGTGAAATTTTATACAATCGACTTTATACAAGTTCTGTTAATCCTACTAATATTATAAACGCGAAAGTTTGTAAGTGTGCTACTCTGTCAAACAAAAATCACTGCATGGATTTTAATGAAACTTCAAATACAAACAAATAAAAACATCAGAGTAACACACAGCCTATAATAAATATATTTTTTTATAATATAGCGGACAACGGAGCATCTGGGTCTCCTACATGGTATGAACACCACCGCCAATGGACAACCGTGCCACAGTCCGCGCATGTTATGTTGCTGGCTTTTTACGCTACTTAAGTGGCATTTTTAGGGGCCTCTGATATTGAGGATACACTCATTTTGCGAAACACAGTAGAAGCACCGTTTCAAGTATAATTAGCATTTCAGGTTGAGTATTCTGTGAGCCCGTCAAAGATGTTGCATAACTACCATGCCTCGACCGACATGCTGAAGCCCTGTAAAAATCGATACACAAAGATAGTTCTTATGGACAGAAAAAGTTAAAATTACGAGAAAAATATAAAAACACCATATTTATTATTACAAATAAACAATTTATTACAGACCATAGAATAAATTGATGGCAGGTCAATAATATTTGTTTAACAATTCGAAACTTTACTTTCGGAGTTTAATTCTGACTTATTTCAATTGAATTAGGTAAAAATTTTATGCTATAACATTTTCAAGATTCAACATAATTTCTTAAGGATTATCAAAACTTCATTCTATATTCGTTTTGAGAGAATTTGCTTGAATCTGCAAAACTTCACTCATATAATTGAATATCTTTAAAAGCATTAAATTATTATGATCGGTAATTTATACTTCATAGTAGTAATTTAAATGTATATCTAAAACCCAGTGGGTAAAGGAAAAGATTTGAGCAGAAAATCCTTAAGGAAGTAGTCGTAAACAACAGAGTGCATTATCCAATCACTATCTATTACATTGTTATCAAAATGTTATTGATTAAAGCAATTCCATTGTAAGATATTGGATGCTTAGTTTTTGTTTCTTTTAGAAAATAATTAAAACTTAGGAATTCTCTAAAGTCTAAAAGACTTTTTTAAATATTGCTTTTTGAATGTGTTTTTTCGATTTTGAAATTATATTCGATATACCGTTTCGGTTCGAGTATAATAAGCAAATTTATATTCATTATACCTTATATCTGTGGAACAGGGATGATAAAACCCCTCAAGTCAAGTTATTTATGGACAGGCATTTTTTTTGGAAATCAAATCCGGACGTGGGCTAATTCTGTTGGAATAGCATAGAAACATATTCTTAATATAAATAATGTGTATCCTTGTTGATTTTATAAGATTACCATGAAACGAGAGATATCGGGTTTGATCTCCGAACCGAATAAAAAATGTACAATTTAATTTATAATTTACTCGGTCTATGGAAAGGCTTGACAGTAGTAAATGAGTGAGAATATCGAGTCTCTTGAAGTTATACCATTAAAGCGGCATAAAAAGACGGCAACACAACCAAAGTGCGGATAACGGTGATCTCTTACCATAAAGGAGACCCGCTGCGTTACTCGTTACATCATAAAAGATCCGTTATCGTCTGTAATAAATAAAGCGATAGTTGAAAAACAATATGACTGTGTATATATATACACTTTGTACATACAAAAACGAAATTTACAATGAAAAATCATTAGTTACCATTGTGATTGTGTGATTGACAGTTGTATCAGGGTCAATCGGTCCAATTTGTACCGATGTTTAGCTCCGAGATATGAGGAGACCACTTCAGTATATCGCCAATAATTTCAAGCAATGACTGTTCAATGGCATAAGCCGGGTGGTTATAGGTTCTATTCCTGTGTGATAGAGTAAAAAATCGTTTGCATTTATTTGTATAACATATTTCCTAGATGCCGCTTGTAGTTATGATAAATAGTAAACAGATATATTATAATAGGGACCAATTGTGTACTAACCTCCGGTCTGGGTGGGAGAGATTATCAAACAAAGTTTGTAAGGGACTTATTGAACTAGTGCTTTAAGAATTATTTGTTTAAGCTTGAGTCTTAATTATTTATTGATTACTTTTAGAATTATAATATAATAAGTATTTTTTGGACCTCTTTTATTTGGAGAAAACTTAATGATTAAAGTATCAAAAATTTTAACAGTTTATAAATCATTGATAAGATGTTATTTATATACCACGAACTATATCTGTATCCATCACGGTTCTAGAAAACTTCATTAACGATTGAAATAAAATAAAATTGTCGTTTTATTGAACGTTTTTCAATTGGTTGAGTCATCAACTTCTCATGCACATTCCGTTCATTAGTTATCAATTTTCAAAACGCTACAATTTTATATTTAGTGTTCTTTTTGTAAGTTCTTTATGGTATAGCGGACAACGGAGTAAGTGAGATCCGCGCATTGGTTGTGTAATGTGTTGCCGGCTTTTTACTCCTCCGATATCCTTATTCATGCAACCAAACACAGTAGATAGATTTGTGACTTATTATACAGTACATGCTGGCCAAATTGGTGAAATTTCCACGTGTGAATTTTTTAAATTTATCTTTGATTAGCTCGGACCTATTGAAAAATTGTTTCATACACGTCATTAGAGAAGCAACAGCTGTAATTGAGTAACAATATTTTTAATTCTTGTATGGTGTATATTAGGAAGTAAAGCGAGGAATTATGTCTAGTGACCATTACTTCATATAATGTAAATTTTAACGTCACTACCCAACCATATTAATGATGATGACCATCATTAGTCCATTAATATCCAAGAAACTGGCTTTGACTCAGCTGAACTCGAAATTACACCATAAATTATAGCGTGCGAGATGAGTCGGCCCAGGCAAGATCGTACATTATCAAGCCATTATAAAAACTAGATGCTCTGATAACAGAATACTATAAAAACTAATGTCCATTTCGGATCGCTTATCCACTCAGCTCGTTATCAAATCCTGCTTCCGTTTCACTACCTTAAGCATAAGATTTAATGTTATTTCTTTTACCGTTTGCATAAGTAATAATATTTGAAGATCTTCATATGTACGCATTTGTGAATCGCTCGAGTTCAGAAGTTATTATCAGTATAACCTAAAATTTAAAAATTTATTTATTTTTTTATTTTAAATGTATTTTTAATTTTTTAATTTAATTTAATTTGAAATTTAATTTAAGTTTTAATTAAAAATCCATTTGTGGAATTACAAACATTGATGTTTATCGTCCCACAAATGATTTTTTTTGCCACTCAATATTACCAATAATTCTCTATGAAATCAGCTACCTGTGTGGGTATTTCTAAATCAATGCAACTTGTTGGGGACCATCAAAAAAGCGTACCTCTTGCTAAAATGCTAGCAGCTCGCCTACAGCACAGCAGGAGTTGGAGGTGTCCATGGGCATGGTACCGCTTGCCCTAGGTGAATCTTCTGCTTGTTTGTTTCCCATAAAAAACTAAGTAGTAAATTCATAACTGAATTTACAAAAAATACGCATAGACTTGATAAACTCCTTTTCTTTTTTGGTCGGTTAAAAAAGCCTGGGTTATTAACATAAATATCATGAAATGATATTAATTATCTAATTAATTTTATTAATGTTTAGTAAAAATATATTTTTTTATATTTGCCACTGTTTTTATATAAATTCCGTTTTTTGATAGCTCATTTATAGACTTCATGTGGCGTTTGGTATTTCTTTTGAATTAATGATTGTTAATTTGAATTTGTCAAATAATCGTTTTACAAATGTCGGGTAAGCTAAAGATAACAATATTTAACACAATATTTTAAAAGTATCCATTGGACAAGTTTTATATAAAATTATTATGAAATTTGTTATTGATTAAACTGTTTTAATGCACTGAAAGCAAATAGGGAAGGTAAAAAGGCTTTAAAGGTGCACAATAAAAGGTACAATACGTAAGAAATAATTATTCTATCTAGCAGGTATCCAAAATACAGTTAAATTGGAACTGTTTTAAGTTGGATCTTTGCCAAAGTAGACAATGCTTTCTGTATTTAGTTTGGAAACTGATATTGATATTTTAAATATTGTTAGTACATATATTTCATATGGTAAAGCGGACAACAGTGCAGGTTCTATATGGTAAGAGAAAATAGCCACGGGTGTCCACGGACACCCGCGCCACAGTCCGCGCATCGATTGTGATGCCGGCTTTATACGTCACTTAAGCGGTATTTATTAGGGCCTCCGATATCCTCATTCACTCAGCGAAACACAACAGAAGCACCGTTTCAAGTACTATTAACATTCACGTTGAGTGACAGTATTAAGACACTCACTCGGCCACTGTCAAGCCCTTCCAGACACTGAATAAATTATAAATTAAATTATAACTTATATTTCACCGGACCAGGATTCGAACCCGATACCTCTCGCTTCACGGTAGACTTATTAAATCACGAGGTTAGCAAACTCTATATAAACATTATTTACTATTATTAATACTTCAAGACACCAACCAGTGAGTAATGAAAAAGTGTTTCCATTTGAAAACACTTGTTTTAAAATCGGTACTTATATATTTATGAAAATGTTTAACATTTTTTTTATTGCAAATGTACTGAATTAACTAGACATAGCTGATAATATTATACGTAACTATCCCACGCACAGAACAAGTTCTCAGCGAGCCTACGGCCCCGAAATCGTCCCAAAGTCCACGAGAAGCTGTACAGATCATATGCCAACATCGGTTTGGTCATTTCAAATAAAAATTAGCTATCCCATGCCGTAGGTTATTAAACCTTTTAACACATTCCCTATAATAGATAAATTCCATAGAGAAGGTGAGTATTTTAACTGTTACCGCATGCTGTCACACTTTTCACGGTAGTTAGCAAAGTTAGACAAATTAAAGAATGAGACCATTGCTACGGTACTTATACATGTGCTTAAACGAGTTTACAACATTTCTTTATATATTTTTAACACCTATGTATCAAAATAATGAAATGACAAAGATAAAAATATTCTGTTGACTACGAATCTATTCACTAATAAACACAAAACTAGACGCACACAAAAAACCTAATATATGAAATAGTAAAGATTTCACTTTTTTTTTCTTTGCATTATTTAAACGATATTTTTTCTTTTTCAATATTCTTTGCTGCAACTATAGCTTTGAAAAAAAACCATAGGTCTGATCAGATTACAAAGCAAAAGAATGTCTAGATTAGCCACATTCTCTGAAGAAGTTCGGTCCACATCTCAGTATAAGCTCTCAAATGAAATTTTTAGGAAAAAAGAAAGCGCGGCCTTCAAGATTAACATTGGAGGCATACTATAATGTAGGAAGTCTGAGAAGGTATGAACCAAAATGGAAGACATAAAAATAGGACTATAAGTCAATTATTGTTATAATTATTCAATTTTCACTAAATATGCCGGCTTGTACAATGTGATACAACGGTTCAAAGAATACCAGCCTGAAATTTTACTTGTTTACCTGAGTGAGATACCGGAGGCTTAAGTTATACTGCTTAAACAACGAAGCGAGCAATTAAAAAAAAAACAAAGAATTGTGGCACCAATGCCCATGGGCAGCGGTGATATCTTACCATAGAGAAGCATCGCTTGCTCCTTTTCTCACAATGTAATAAAAAAAACGCTTAAGCTGCGTAACAAGTCGGCATCATAACCAAAGCTCGGATTGTTGCGCGGTAGTTCATACTGGAGGCCTGCTTTACCGCTACACAATAAACTGCATTATTTATATATAGAATGACTTGGAAATATTTAACCTATCTTATGTATTAAAGTCAGCACCAATCAGTTGAAAACGTAAAGAGAACGGCTACCATTTTATAGAGGTTTGACGACTTTAATAAACATTTTGAATCCATCACGGCGCAATAAAGGTGTAACGTACGATCAATGATTGTCAAAAACATTTTTACGTCGCATCGACTTTTGTATTTTATAACCGGGTGCTACTGAAGTGAATTACACTGGAGGCTTAACGGCGAAGATGTCAAACAATCATTGAACCAAATATGGGATAAAGTAGGTTATACGAAATATGTTTTTATTTTTATTGTGAGATATATTTGAGACTATGAGTAACACTACGAGAAAATTGAAAATAAGTAATTTTTTCTATAGCGGACAAAGGAGCAGGTGGGTCTCCTATATGGAAAAAGAACACCGCCGCCCATGAACAACCGTGCCACAGTTTGCGCATTGTTTGTGTTGCCGGCTTTTTGCGTCGCTTAAGCAGCCCTCTTAAGGGCCTCCGATATCCTCACACACTGTGCGAAACACAGTACAAGTAGCATTTCACGCTGAGTATACTGTAAACCCGTGGTATCAATTCGGCGAACCGACCTAAGTAGTCCGTCCGTATATGATTCAGCATAGCTCTCCCACGGGTGCAACAGTATTAAGACATTCGCCCGGCCACTGTCAAGCCCTTCTAGAGACCAAATAAATTATAAATTAAATTATAACTGTCCGGACCGGGATTCGAACCCGATACCTCTCACTTCATGCTATACTTTAAAAGCCGTGCTATGAGGCTCTCATTGATATGTATATATGATCTTATATTTCTTCTATTAAATATAAAAAAACATCCTGCAAGAAATTGGTTATTTATTCATGTCGTTTTTTTGATTACAGAGGTAAATAAATAAATCATATTAGCATTGATTCTTTTATAGATTTTTTTTTCATTTATTGTAATTTTACTTTTAATATAAGTTTATTGCACTTTTTATCGCCATTACGTTCTAAGATCTCAGCAATCAAAACGATATGGCATTTCCGTGCCAGCGCGGCATAATTTAAATTATAAAATTTTAATATCCTCTTACATCTTAACTATTGGTGTAACCTATGTCTGACTTTCTAATTTATATACTTCTTGTGGAATTTAATTTATCACACAGAATACTCAGGGTGAAATAGTAGCTGTACTTGAAACAGTGCGTTTCGCTAAGTCAGTGAGTATATCGGAGGCCCTTAAAAATGCCGCTAACTTGCGTACAAAAGCCGGGAAGACAATCAATACACGGACTGTATAGCGGTTGTCCATGGGCGGAGGTGTTCTCTTACCACATAAGAGACACACCTGCTCCTTTGTCCGCTATACTAGAAAAAGGAAATCTATTGTCGCGATTTTATACGTATTATCAAGCTTATTATTAAACTTTTCTCTAAAACTCAATCATATATGTATCTCACATCGTTAAGGCATTGTTCGTAAGAAACTTCAGTCTACCGTTTCATCTTAGAATTACTTAGCGAATCTAACAACGAATCATTTCAGATATCAAATTAATATATTATTCACAAATAATATATCTTTCTATTGGTGAATGAATTTTCAAGATCGGTGCAATATATTAAGAGATTATATAGAGATCTCCCGTGACGTTAAAAACACAAACTACATTTAACTTTTATATTATTAGTAAATATACACTGCTTTCAAGAACATTCCGCGATTCAATTTTAAATCCGCGTATAATAATGGGGTGTATTCATAACATAAACATTTATAAACAGCATTATTTTCTTATCTTTAGTGTTGACAAAATGAAAATCGTTTTAAACCCCGCGGTGTTTAAACCATCGCAAAAGCTATCAAAGCGACATAAAGGCACAATTCCGCAAGGATACGCAACAGAAGTCATCTCGGCGTGTAATATCTTAGCATAAAACCTCCTCGCGAGCCTCCGTTCATATTTAATGACGTAATTACCGGCAGGAGCCCTGGCCTCGGGCTTTAGGCTTTGTCGCCGGAACACGCTGCAATCATTCGCTATTCATAGTTTTACATACCTTCGCAGTGGGTCAGAATTGTGATGAACTCATTCAAACGTATATAATAATAGCTTGTACTATAACAATTGTTTTTGTATTATCTATAATAATATTACAATTATTATAGGCAAAGTGTATATGTTTGTGGCGTTGTAAGGGGAATCTCTGGATACATTGAACTTATCTTCAAAATTCTTTCAGGACTAGGAATCTATATTATTTGTAGACAGTTTAATTCTGGCTTCTCAAACAGCTGACTTCACGCCTTTCTTCTCTTTTTTTATGGTACATCGAACAAGGAGTAGGCAGGTTTTCTATGTGAACACCGATGCCCATGGATAACCGCGCCACCCTTGGGGCATTGGTTGTTTTGCCGACTTTTTACGCAACTTAAGCGGCATTTTTAAAGTTTTATCTTCACTCATTCAGTGAAACACAGTAGAAGCACTGTATCAAGTAAAACTACCATTTCACGCTGAGTATTCTGTGAGCCCATGGTATCACTTCGGATGAGCCGGCCCAAATAGCACCTCCAACGGATTGAAGATGGACTCCGTGGCTGTTTGGGCTGTCTTTCCGACCATCATCAGTAATTCAATGTTTTCTCCACGTAATATAGCATGAATGAATCTTTAAAAATATTTTGTAAATGCTAATCTAAGGCAAGGCATAGATTAGGTTTTCATTCTAATTCTTAGATGTATATGGAAAACCTAATTTGTGATTTATTCAGTAATAACAAGACATCAAATGATCGATTTTTATTAGATATTAAGACGAACTAATCATACACACTGGCTTAGCCTTGCTCTCATAAAAGGTAATCCTAACAAAGCACATCTGCTCAATTGTTGTGTGATTCAATTCTTAAAGAGCATTCCGTAGTTATCACTGCTTTTGTATTCAATTAGCCTTGCACGTCAATCGATGCCTTCTACGACAGTGGTAACGAGCGTGGTCGCCTGTCAAAATGTCCAAATAATCAACTAGGAAGTCCTTACTATGCTAGCAAAAACTACGACAATCTATTCCTATGTGTGATTCATTGCTGACTCTACGTGTACGTATTTTAAAGTTTAGGTACTCTTTAAGCAATGTATGGTAGAGTATACGTTAAGTTTGTATGGCTTCCAAGTGCTGATAGTGTATTTTAGAAGCATTGTAGTTACATTTTTAAGCTCGGGTCAATTTAAAGAGTGCGTGATCAAATTATGCAATGTCAGACATTTATATATTTGTGTGCATTATGTGAAGTGATTGCGTCCACAAAGCCGTCTAAATGACAATCTTTATTGAAAGCGCCACAATGAAAAGATTCCAATTTTGATACTATTGTAAGTAAAGTCAAAGTCTTTTCTCATCTTATACCAGACCCAGCTGCACAATATTTCTAGTAGTCCTGCTATATCTTTAACGACCCGTGGCCGAGTGGTGTTGCAAGCTACCGTGAAGTCGAGTTCGATCTCTAGTCTGAAAAAAAATGTGTTAGTCATTTGATGGTTTGAAGGGCTTGACAGTGGACGGGCGGTGGCGTGGTGCTCTCTTACCTTATAGGAGACCCACCTGCTCCCGTTGTCCGCTATAAAAAAAAACATACAGCCGAGCGATGTCGCTATTCATTATTATCTGTATAATGTTTGTAATTTCTGTATTCTTTTTGACTGTAATTTTTTATGGGTGTGTATAAAAAAATATAAGATACATCTGTAAATTGCGTTTATGCAATATTAAATACTCAGCAATTGAAAAGATTCGAACGAAGTTAAGATCGTTACTCAATGTAAGCAACAATTGATTGGCGTAAAAGATGGTAATCTTCTATTCAATTTCAATAGACCCTTCACTTTTACCTTAACGTTTTAATTGAAAAACATGTCTTATTTCGTACTGAATAAATAGCGCAATAGTTGGACTAAATTACTGATTATTTTCCATATAAAACCTTGTATCAATTTTTTCTTTTATTTTTAAATGTCAGACAAGTGGACAAGCGTCCTTTATAGTGATAAATTACCGCTATCTATGGATAACCATGTTATAACTGGCGCTTTGGTTGTGTTACCGGCATTTTATACCACTAAATGTGACATTATGGACCTACAATAGCCACAACGATGAACAAAACTAAAATCAAAACACTGGGCGAAGATTCAAAGTTAGGAATTTTATACTTTATACTTTAATACAATATTAATCTGATGAATAATGCATATACAGTTATTTGTTTATTATCAAAAATATGTGGGTAAATAGTAAAACTTTATCTACCTATTGTCACATTAGAGATTTTTTTATAAGGATATACATATTAATATATTTAAATATATTTTTAATACTATACTAATATTGATCGTATTAAAGTATGTATTGTTTTACCTTATGTTGGGTACACAACGGTACCTAAACGGTATTTAACGGTATTTGCTTGATCAAGTCAATTTTTTTATACATATAAATAAGATAGGCAAACGGAAGGCACCTAAATTCGCCAGCCGCGATGGCCATCTTTAAATCTGTCTGATACATATAATATGTATATGTTATATATAAAATTATGAATACTTAAATTTATTTACTGTTAACAATTTATTACCACAATACAGCCTACCGTTCAATTATTTGCATATTTTTTACTCTGTATTCGGTCCCGAGAACAAGTAAGTTTGAATCGAATAATCAGTGCGGCATGTCTTACGATCGAACACGCTGCAGCTATCTTGCCGATCAATATTTCTTACATTTGCATGAACAAAGTTATGCCTATCAATACTAAAATCGATTTATTTTACATCGACCGCTAGTGTATACGAAGATTTGATTCGGGATATTAATTTGAAATCACTTGCACATCGATCCCCTGTCAAAAGCGTGATGGGTGTTCGATTTTTAAACGTTTGCCGCCATGTTAAGGAATTATCTGATTACCAACAAGTTGATGTCATGTCATTCTGTTTGTCTTTGGTTATTATTGATTAATTTGTATTTTTTTTATTCTATAGAGGAAAACGGATTAGGTGGGTCTCCTATTACAGTGCAATTATTTCCAATGTAAACCAAAGGCTTCGAAGGTATGGTATAAACTGGTACGTTTCTATAGATTGGATGAAAATAACCGTAATACTATCTCGCAGATAAAAACACTTAGAAGTAAGATACTTTTTTACGGTTGGATTTATCTTCAATCGTAAATACGCTTTATCGATATCTTCTACATAAGACTTAATTAAGCAGTGTTTGTATAAACACTGGTATTAAGATACTTCTTGTTATTTTATCATTACGAGCTAAGATAGTTTCCGATATAACTTGTTTTTTTAAGGAAACGATCTCTGATGATTCAATTCATCAGCAAGTATCAGTTCAAACAACTTCTCCGAACATTCCCCATGAGAAATGCCATAGATGTTGACCGAAGCTTATTAGACGAAGAACATGTTTTATGGAGTTAATTTTGCATGTCTTTAGCTTCTTACTTACTAAGCCTTGGTTTATTTTATGAATACTGAACCAGGCAGACGTCATGCTACCCGGTACGCCATCTATCGGATCCAATTATGAAGTCGTCAGCTATTCTAGGACCTGCCAACTCCAAAAATCTGATACAATAAAAATAATACTGTATATTTGTAGTCGGATATACGTTAATCCAGAATGTCAACTCTATACTAAATTACACTAAACTAAATTACTAAATTACAGAACGAGACAGACGTCTAATAAAATATGTTTTTAGCAAATTGCATGTGTTTTGTACTGTTAATAAGATAAATTAATAACGACTTCTAAAACGGTTTACGAGATCAAAGTAATTGTGTCATTACGCAAGTTGATCATTAAACGCTAAGATACTTTCCCCGATTACAGATTGAGCGAGGAACAAGTTTTGCTCAGCAAATAGTTCGATATTGCTAACTGTATTAAGTCATAAGTTATCAGGGTACACCATATTACTCGGGTGACATAATATGTATCGGAGCGAAATCTATACAGGCTTTTCCTTGTCGCTTTATTGAGGAATAAATACATTTTATACGATAAATATTTCAGTTAATAGTAAACTATTATTTTTAAGTTTCTTATGAAAAATCACTCGAGATTACCAATTACGATTTAAGATTACTGTAGTAATAATGTGTAAATAAATATGTATATTATAGTCTATCTGTTATTCTGAGTAAGGTATCAGATATGTTGTATATAATTGTAAAATTTCATTATAATTCAATCAGTAGTGTGGCGTGAAATGGTAACAAACATCCATAACGCAAACTGTCGCTTTTATAATATCAGCTGGATTTGAAAATTCAAGAATGTCTTTCCAACTTAAGACACATCTCAAACATATATATCTCTTCGTTTTTAGATATTTGCCGAAGTGTGAAGTCTGCGAACCACTCAACGGAACACGATAAAAGTATGTGCTATACCAACCCTTCGCTAACACCACATATTTGGCTATATTTCTTAACTTTTAAATCAGCTTAAGCTTCACCCAGCCGCAATCCGGGCGAGTAAAATTCGAAATAGGGTCACGTTCCCGTAACATGTAAATCTACTTACAACCGTGTGTTGACTACTAAGCATATTCACTAAAACTTACACTATTGCCTCGCACGTTTTCTATTTTCCTAGAATTCGAAGTATTACGTTGGTATCTTTAACATCTCACCGCACATCAACTGTCGCAGTAAACTAATCCTTATGTAAGTTTTATTCCAGACAGCTGAACAATATACATACTAATAATAAATACTCAATGTGAAACGGTACTTGCACTGTGTTTCGCTGAGTGAGGATATCGGAGGCCCTTAAAAGTGCCGCTTGAGTGGCGCAAAAAGCCAACAACACAACCAATGCGCGTAATGTGGCGCGGTTGTTCATGGGCAGCAGTGTTCTCTTGCCATATAGGAGACCCATCTGCTCCGTTTTCCACTATTAAAACAATAACAAAAAAATTAACCTACTAACTTTATTACTCAATTATATAAATTCCTCTATATTTATAAATCTGTAACAAAAGACATTACAAACAGAAGACAATGCATCAAGATAGAATACATTTGATCCAAATATCAATTTCTCTTTCTGAAAGCGAAAGTATTTATGTTAGCTGGTATTAATATTCATTGGGGGCCATTTATTAATACACGCATTGCTGACAGCTCAATTTCACAAGCAATATAACAGAATCTCATCAAGACAAATACAGAATACTGATTCAAAGGAAACTATTTTTAAGATATTTCTGATTAGGTTGGCTTTATTAATGTTTTCTCATCCAACTTATGCGTCTTTTTATATTCTAGAAGCGTTTTTATATTTAGACGCTCCGATTTTTAGTTTTCTTATTTGTTATTGGGCATGCCTTTTATCTTGAGTAAAACTTTTATATACATATATTCTCTTCGTACCGTCTTTGTTTATCGGTTTGGCACGTCATAACATTATTCATAAAACCGAAAAGGGTAAGGATTATTATATTATCAATGTCTTTTTTTACAATTTTTTTTATAACTGTTACATACCTGAACAGGGGTATTGGTTTTTTTTAATTATTATATTTATGTTAGATTTATAGGCAATTGGCATTAAAAAAAATTATGAAATATAAATATACTTGTATAAAGCATGTTTACATAAAAGCTTGTGAAAATAAGATACTTTTATAACCACATAATTATAAATATTAACTAAAAATAAAGTGAACTCAATAATCTGATAATATGTAACATTTTGTCAATTATATAGCGAATGGCGAAGCAGGTGGGTCTCCTATAATGGTAGGAGATCAGTGCTGCCAATGGACAACCACTCCACGATTTGCGCTTTGCTCTTGTTGCCGGGAGTTACACCCCTTGACCGGTGTATCTTGCCCAAATGCAAGACAAAGACGATGACCGCCTTATTTTAGCAAGACCAAGACTGACCGTGTAAGTCTTGAGCGAGAACAAGGCTAAGCCTGCAAGATTCTTGCGTCTTGCAGCTATTTTCTTGCCAGTCATTTTTGAAATTTCTCATTATATCTTTAGACATATTTTATAAATTTATATCATATCTTATAAATCTGGTTGGTTTTTACTATGGCTATGCTAATTCATGCTCAGAATGTTCTTATTCTGATAGATTTTTCTAAGATCTGAAGTAAACTTTAATAAATATCAATAGTCCAATAGATAATTTCAAGACTTGCTGTGTTGCTGCAAGAGCAACACCAAGATTGGGAGCGCAATACCAAGACCAAGACCAACACCAGGTGTATTGGCGCAAGACCAAGACTAGCTAAGTCTTGTAACTTAGTGTGCTTCCAATATCCGAATTCACTCAGTGAAACAGTACAAATACCTACTACTGTTTCACGCTGGTATTCTGCGAGCAATAAATTATCGCATCAATGGCGGGCATTTTAATGAATACATCATAATTTGAATAGCTACTTATTACGGCGAACAAAACTTTACATATTAAATTAAAATACTTGGATCCAAATTCCCTTTCAATACTTTCACAGTCAAAATCCATTTCAAGTCAATCTCTGTGATGTAATTCCAACAGACTTATCAGACTACCACAGTACAATCAAATCAGTTACCTCGTATATTACGTATCTCTATTTTCTCTTTAAAGAAGTATTTATCTGTAATTATATAATCTCCGCGATTTTTATACACATACACATAAATAGTTTTTATTAAAATCGGAGACAATAGAGCAGGAGTCTCACCTAGGGTAAGCGGTCCTCCGCCCATAGACACCTCAAGCCTTTGTTGAGATCATTACCTTTTAAGAAAAGATAGTGTCCCTTTTTACAGTTCTCCAAGTCGTATTGGTTCGGAAACATCTCGACAGGCAGCTGATTCTATAGAGTGATGGGATGCGGTACAAAATTCTTCAAAAAACTGTTGTAGAACGTCAAACATCGATGTGATACAGATAAAGCTTAGTATTCTGCCTCGAGGTGCGATGACAAAACCCCGAATGCAATAATGATTTAATCCTTCATATTCAAATAGCAATACTAAATATCCAAACTGTGGCCAGCTACCACAAACGGCACAATCCGAGCCAATCTCTTGCTGCGTTGCCTCTGCTATATTTTTAATTGCTTTTTTGGAGCAACAATCGCCGAATCGTTCAGCCAGCGGGTGGCACCGGCTCCTTTAGAAACCGCTCGTAATTATAATTATTATTCCATTAGCTGCCATACCACCGCAATTATTCGAAAAATATTCTTCCATCTCGTGGGCCACTTTAATTTGTTAATTTTCTGCCTCTGCGGATTTTTACTTAAACGCACTCATTATTTCAAAATTGGATAATGAATGACTAATGACTTTGTTCTGCCTGTCAACATTGGTGTCTCTGCTGTAGTTTATTGAGAAAACACACGTCTAATTCACCTCTTTGGTGTGTTGAAGGTCGGGTGAAAAGAGGCTTTATGCGACTAAAGACTGGCATATGACTCATCATGGCTTACATAACATTCTACATATTATTCACTCATTCCATTGGCACCACGACTTTATAAATATAATGTTTCATAGATTGGTACTTTTTATTGGAAATTTATTGTCGGTTTAGCCACATCGAGGCATTTCAAGTTTTAGCGAGACAAATGTAATTCATTTATATATTACTTATAATAAATCTTTTCATAGTGAATACTAGACTGTATAATAGTATATGTTACTACTACAAGTTAACTATTTTATATTCTGTATTTTTTTTTAAATTGTATACCAACCTATAATAGATATGTGAAAAGTTCTTGGTTCTTGGTTTGTGTAATTAATCTTAATATTATTCTATTGTACCAATTGCTTGTCATTTAATTTTAATTTCATTTAATTCATATACCTATCTAATATAAATGAGGTTGAACAGGGCTTTCTAATACAGGCCACTATTTGCTTAAAATTCAAAATACGTAAAAAGAGGAAATAAAAATATTCGTTATGTAATAAAGTTATAACGCCATACATACGCTGCAAGAATTCCGACATATTCAATGGACATCCGCAGCTCTTCTTTTAAAAACAACTTTTTGCTAACTCCGTCAACATAGTTTCAGTAACGCTGTCTCGATTATACTTTTAAAAATATGCCATGCATTATTGAATATAGTTTTATGTCTTATTATATTGCGTGATATAGTAATATTATAAAAATATAAATTCTGTGTTTGTTACGTTGTAGTAGGGGGTTACGGATCTATTGAGAGCCTCGTAGCTAAGTGGTTTAATAGGTTTACCATGGAGCGAGAGGTATCAGGTACGAATCCCGGTCCGGATATATAAATTATAATTTATTCGGTCTCTGGAAGGGCTTGACAGTAGCCAGGCGAGGGTATTGATAGTGTCATACCCGTGAGAGAGCCATGCTAGAGCATATGCGGACGCACTAATTGGGCCAGCTCATCTGAATTGAAACCATGGGTTCACATAATACTCAGCGTAAAATAGTGGTACTAGAAACGGTGCCTCTACTGTGTTTCGTTAAGTGAGTGAGGATATCGGAGGCCCTTAAAAATGCCGCTTAGGTGGAGTAATAAGCCGGCAACACAGCCAATGCTCGTTCTGTGGTGCGGTTGTCCATGAGCGACGGTGTTCTCTTTATAGGAGACCCGTCTGTGCCGTTGATCGCTATACTATAAAAAAAAATCTACTGAACTGATTATAAAAAATCTTTCATCAATAGAAAGCTGCGTTATTTGTAAGTAATATCAATTATATATTTATCCGAAAGCTTAAAGGATTTTTCGTGTAAGTCGGATTCGTAAAGTATGTCGTAGAAAAACTTGTCGAACGATAATGTTTCTTACGAATGCTGACTTAACGATTTATATAATTGGATTCTAGAGAAAAGTCGTAGATCTGTATAGTGCCTATACAACCCCTCGACAGCATATAACATTTATGATTTATATGGCAAAGCAGGTTTTGTTTTTTTACTAGGAAAAGCTAACATTTAAAAAAATCATCTCAATACAATATAAGTTAATTGATATTAGAAACATGAACATAATTTGCTGCCTTATAAACTGAGTAGTATCGACAAGAAAATGAATACTTCTAGAGAATATAGCTAATTAAATAAAAGAATTACAGTTATCATACAATTATAGCTATTTTTTCTAAAATTGCAAGCTTCGTAAAAAGCTGCACATAGCAAGCACAGATATCACGGTAATCTATTACCATAGAGACATTGCCTACACCGTCAAACACTATACAAAAAAAATATTATGATACTTTCATAGAGACACTAAATTACGGATCGGCAAACGCAGCGTGACGTTGTGGACGTCAATCCACAAGATGCACAGACGACCTCATAAAGGTCACCGGAAAACGCTGGATGCAGGTTGCCTCCGAAAGGTATTCAAGAAGGTCCAAAGGGGAGGCCTATGTCCAGCAGTGGACGTGTTATGGCTGAAATGACGATGTTGATTATCATTAAATTCCCAGTAAAGTGTAATAAAATTATACAATCCAAACGAAACCTGTAATCTAAACAGATGTTATATTTATTAGAATTCTTGTATAACAAGATAAAACGTCAGTTATCAGGAACATTATTGCAACGCACCCCTCATTATAGGCAATTAATAGTCGAAACTAAACAGTCTAAAACTACAGAATCAATCAACATTCTGATGGCTGTGGCTGTTATAAAAACAATCCCCGAAAGCGTCACCATATGACGTCTCTTCTAAAAAAGGTCTGTCACTTGTATGATCCATTGCTGAATCAGTATGGACAGCTTAAAACTATGCGCTCTACACAGCAATGTATGCGAGTGAAATAAATTGTTTTGTAGAGTAAGAAAAAGTGGTTGTAGCATTTTATATCCACGTGACGCCCTGTCGAGTATGGCAGAGATCACTAACCTTTCTCAATTTTAATAAAATTATTTTAGCTTAATAAGTCGTAGATTTAACATATGTTACATTTAAATTACAATTCCTTTAATGTTTGTATTATAAAACAGTTATAGTGCATTTTCGTTAATAATGTATGGAAATCCTAGTCTTTTCAATGGTTTGTTCTATTTTAATAGACCTTGAAAAATACTTAAAAGGAATCAATACCAAATTCAATAAACGTCAGGTTGCAATAAACATTCAAACCTAATTTATTATTTAATAAAAAAATTACTTTTTAGACCATTTCTAGGCCGATTTAATTGTTTTTCCAAAATTAATTTTATATAAATATGTATGTTATTAAGACGATCTCACGAAGGTCGCGGGCAACCGCTGGATCCAGATCGCTCAAGATCGCAACAGGTGGGATCGCGTCTTTGGGGGAGGCCTATGTCCAGCAATGGACTTGAATAGGCTGATGATGATGATGATGATTATGATGATGTATGTTATTATACGTCTGTGTAGTTTTTAGTTTTAAATATTTAGTTGTAGATAATTTTCAATTAAAAAATAAGTTTCCAAATACCTTCCAAACAAATAAATATTGTCAAATGTCATATTTGAGCTTGTAATGGATATTTTCACCACCAGCAATATTTTGGATGGCGAAGACACATGGAATTGATTTAAGTTTTCTAAGGAATTGATGTAAATCTTGAACCATGGTTAAAAATATTTCATTTAAATTTTTCTCATAATGCTTTTATTTAGCTGGAATAAGTATAAATTATTGTAATAGTTTTGTAAATTGCCTATCGCTCTTTGTAATTTTGCCGTTCATAAGTAGCGTTATGTTCTAAGTGTATTAAGAAATTTTTTTTGACTTTATACATAAGATTATATTAGAAAGCATGCACATATTATTTCGGTATCAACTATCTTAAATTCAATAAACAGCCAAATGTTTTAAACATCTGACATTCAGTTCCCTAAGTTTTTAACCACACAAATACAATGTTTGCGGCGAGCATCGGTTTTTTTCTAAAAGGCATGTTCCGAAAATCGGCACTCGAGCCCAGGTAGCAATCAGATGTTTAATTTATTTGTATTTCCGAAAAAATCCCTAACAAAAGCTTACGTGTCTACCTGACATTGATTATAATAAGGCAAGAGAAATATGACGACGACCACATGTTGTTCTATTAAAAAAAATCAAGACAGACATCGAAGAAAAAATGGCAAATTAAATTCATGGTTTAAGAAACGACAATGGCGCTAATATGCGGTAATAATTTGATAAGGAATACGTGTAGTTGTGGTCATAGGCCCAGATGGGTCTGTGCTGTTAGCTTGTTCGACCTCAATGGCCCTTCAAGCGAAGGAAGAAGGTGCGCGCCCTGTGGAAATAGGGCGGTGATTGGGTGCGGCCCAGTACAGCCCGAAGAAATGGTGGCCGAGGTCAGAACTGAACCCATGATGAGGCAGGACACAGCTCGCGATCAGGTCCCATTGATTGACCCGGAAGAGGCCCAATAAGGCGGTTTACATACATACACACACATATATCCATACGCAAACACGCACACAGTCACCGAATAGAAATAAGCTTAAAAATAACAGCATTTTATTTTGAATCATTTTTGCAGTTTTTGAACTTTCCGTTCCGAACATTACAGGTTTTGAACCTAGTACATGTTCTAACCCTCTCTAAAGTTTTGCCATGTTTGAGAAATTAGTTTGTGTTTTATATTAAGGATGAATTTTACCTTTGTGTGGGAAAATAAATGATTTTATTATTATTTATTTATATATTTATTAGATTAGACTATTACAGCTACTCTAACTTTGGAAATAAAGATATAATATTTATTACTGTACCAATTAATATTTGAGTTTTAATTTGAACCATCATGTTAAATGCTAATTTCATCCACCGGATCAGTCATCACTTATAACACAGTCAATACATACTAAGTGAACGGTCTTGTATTCGATTCTTGAGAAACAGATTTTAACTACGTTGATTAATAACTGTTACATAATTAAAATGAGATGCAGTATTAATTAATTTCAAAAATGTATAAAAACAAACATGGTTCTAAGTATTTTAGTTATAAAATATAACTTAAATTGAAGGCAATATTAATGCCTTAATGTGTGTAAAGTAAATTAGTATTCCTAATTTGAATTTTGCTGCCCGTAACGCTGTCACTGTATTGTGTATGATCGAAATGTCATATTAATTTGATTTCTGAAACATCTTAGAACGTAATGGCGATAGAGTGAAAGAAATATATGTTAAAACTGGTTAAAAGTGACATTCAATTATAGGAAAAATAAGGGAGAATAAACATTAATATATTTTCTTTGTTTGTATGTTTGCATTAATTTAATTGTGTACCTAACCCTGATTGAGTGATTTGTAAGATATGTCAATATGTTAAAAATGCTTTGTTTAATGGATAAGTTTATTCAATTATGATTAGTACTTAATATAGGTACCTCATATTAGACCTTCTAAAGATTATATATATTTCTTAATTTGAGGACAATATTATTGACGTAATTGTAACAAATTACTGCAATCTAAGCCACCGTCTGTTGTGGCGAATTAGAATTATAAATGTGGTTGTACAAAGGTATTTTTTCGAGCGGAAACCTTTTCTGCACCGCTTGGCTACTTGAAACGAATTATAGTATTAGCCAAACATCAAACATCTTGTTTGCAATGAACTGGAATTCTTATAAATCCTTGCGTACGTATTTAGCACGCTTCTATGACTTAATGCCGTCATTATTTTCGGATTAAAAACTATTTTCCCAGTTTTTTTATTGTTATATATTGATCTCACCCTTGTGATTTTGTCTTAATTACATTTGTTTTATTGTATAACGGATAACGCAGCAGGTCCCCTGATGGTAATATATCATTGCCGATAACCTCTCCGCAATTTTTGCTTTGGTTGTGTTACTGACTTTTTACGCCATTTAAATGTTATAACTTAGTGGGCCTCTAACATATTCACTCACACAGAGAAATACAGTACAAGTACTATTTCACGTCGCCTGTAAGACCATGGTATCAGTCCTGACGAGCCGGCCCAATTAGTGTGTCAGCAAGACTCTACCACGGGTAAAATAGTGTTTACACTATAATTTATAAATTTACACTAATGTCCAGATACTATCAAATCCTTCCCTTTTTTAATTGTATAGCGAAAAATATACGGAGCAGGCAGATCTCTTCTATGGTAAGAGTTCATAGCCGCTTTGGATGTGTAGCCAGCTCTATATGCAGCTTGAGCGGTATAAATAGTAATTACACGAGCTTTTAATATCCTCATTCATTAAGAGTGTTTTCTTTGAGTAGAGATAAATAGCATTTCACGTTGCCTGTGAAACCATGTCAACCAGTCCGGAGGAGCCGACCCAATCTATGTATCAGCGTGGCTCTACCACGCATAAAACTATTCCGATCGATACCGAATACCATTTATAAATTCTATTTACACGGGGAAATAACTCCCATGACATCACAGTAATTGTACTCCTGTCTTTCTTTTGTGTAGGCATTCGTTTTGTGCAATTAAAGTTACAGTGAATATCTTAAATGCGTCTAGTTTTATAAATATAGAGCAGATGATGAACCTTATAATATATTATTACGTATACTTAATAGTATTATGACTGGTAAAAATCCCTTTTAATCTTTACGATCGTATGACGGTGCATTTAAATATTTGAAACTGCCTTTAAATGACACGACTCTAACCATTACTTTTAAAGCGCTCATTAGAGGTCCCTATGACTCCTCTAAAATAGGGTTGTCAATTAATAATATTTGTATTATTTGTTTAAATAGGTTCAGTGTAATAATTAAAGTGATTAAAAAATCATTTTTCTAATATAAATATTATACTTTACATTGGTAATTTATTTCTCTTAGAATAAAATGTCAACTTACTTCAAAATTTACAAGATGAACAGCTAGTATAAATTCTTGTTCTATTTGATCTTTATATATTAATAAAGAGTAATAGAAATTCATAATGTTGATATTTGACCCGCGACTGAATTGAATCTATGGACTAGATGCCGGTTACATAAAAAAATAATAAATTTAAATTATGTAATATATGTAGTTGCAAACTATATATATTCACATAATGGTGTTGGAAGGCAGTATCCAACCTTACAGTTGTCTCATTCTTTCTTTATATACCTACATCACAACTATAAAAACAAAATAGTCTATAATTTCGTGATTTTCTTCCCCCACCGGATATGGAGGCGAGGACCGATATATGTCGCAAAGCACACCCTGGTAAGCTTTCAACCGGCCACTCAGGCGGCCAATGTACCCGCGACGGCCCAAGCCGAGGTTTGTGTCTCGCAGGAGACGCCCTTGTGCTTGTCACGTCAACCCATTTCTCGGCGAGCCTATGACTCGTCCCAAAAGTGAGCGAGAAGCTGTGGAGGTGCCGATAGCTTTAGTCATTAAAAAAGTGTTTTTCTTAACAATTAAATTCTTATAAGGAAAATATTACCTCGCAATAGTTTTGTACGAAAAGGTTTATGTTGTCTATTTGTTGCCTGTTCAAGCAGCCCTGGGGCAAATGAGTTATTATCAAAGACCACTCCCGTACAATTACAAGTTTTTCCCTGTTTCCGTCACCGTTCCCCGCCTCTATCTGGACAATCAAGGAATTCCGTTACACACCTAGTTAATAATAATTACAAAATAACCTAGAGCTGGGAACTTGTTTTTTATATGCAATGGACAACGGAGTAGTTAGGTGTCTTTGATGGTAAGAAACCATCACCGCCCATAGACAACAGCCCCACAATCCGCGGTTTGATTGAATCGTCGCTTCAGCGGAATAACTTAACAGACCTCCAGTAGCCTCACTCGCACCACAAAACAAATACTATTTTACACCGGTATTCTGTAAGCCCATGATGTAACTTAAGACGAACACGCTCAATAAGCATGTCAGCATAAACTTCAACATGCTCTTCAATGAGTAGGACATCGTTTAGACAATCGCGTAATCATTATTAATATATGTTCAATACAAGGAATATAATATAATAATTATACTTAATGCCTTAGTTTTAAGAAACTTGAGATATAATTATTTAACTATCAAATTCATATACATATACTATGACTTTATATTGTGTTTTTTGACATTGAGAGCCTCGTGATATGAACTTAATGATTTTAAAAGTGCTTCTATGAAACTCGAGGTATTGGGTTCGAATCCCAGTCCGGACAATTATTATTTAATTTCTAATTTATTCGGTCTCTGGAAGGGCTTGACAGTGGGCGGGCGAGTGTCTTAATACTGTCGCACCCGTGGTAGAGTCCCGTGAAGCATATGCTAACGCACTTATTGAGCCGGCTCGTCCGAAGTGATACCACGGGCCCACAGAATACTTAGCGTGAAATGGTATTTGTAATGTGTTTCGTAGAGTGAGTGAGGATATCGCCCTTAAAAAGCCGCTTAAAAGCCGTCAACATAATCCTGTGCGGACTGCGTCGCGGTTGTCAATGGGCGGCGGTGTTCTCTTACCATATAATAGACCACCTGCTGTGGTCCGCTATAGAATAAAAAAAGACAGACTACTGTCAGTTTAAAATTACATAAAAAGATACATATGTATGTTTATATATTATACATAAAATTATGTAACGCAAGTGGTGTTATCATCATCATAATTTCAGCTGTAAGACGTACACTGCTGGACATAGGTCTCCCCCTTGGACTTCCAAGAATACCTGTCGGATATGACCTGCATCCAGCGTCTTCCGGCGGTCTTTATAAGTTCGTCTGTCCACCTTGTGGGTCCGTGGTCCGTGGTCCGGTCCGTGGTCTCAACTCTTACACTTTTCGGCCCCATCGGCCCCATCTTAAGTGTGTTCGCAAGTGCCGTATGGTTCTTAAAAGTTTTAAAATCAATGTGATATTAATTTTAAAAATTAATAAATCATAAACGACCACCCCTTTGTGCAATTGCAAAAAGATATTCGGACACAATGCACAATTCACTCGTATTTCAGTTAATCAAATTTCATTCAGTGATAACATTAATCAAATTCACACATTTACGCAGTTTTGATTACTTGATTAATGCAATGATCACGATTATATGATTAATTATTGACAGTCGAAATAATTCTCGCTCTGTTATACAGAGATGTACATTGGCAAGAAAGAGAGTAATTCATTATACCACAAACTTAAGGCGCTTCTATGTTTCAAATTTGTTTTATTATAGCGAACACCGGAGCTAGTGGTAAAAATCAGCCAGCACAGTCTGCGGTGAATATCGCTGGCTTTTAAAATTCATATTTCATAATGAAAAATATAATTCTTTATCTATATCTACCTACGATTAGCAAAGTATCAAATAATGCTTAGTTTTATAGTTTAAATATACCGTATCATAATTTTAAATTGCATAAAACATATTTAAGTATATTTTTAACGAACATTGTTAAAGAAAAGTTTAAAATTATCCTTATTCATATTAATCTAAATAATATATATAAAATTATTTAAGTATTTTTATATAATAAACAACAAAAAACCGAAACGGTTGTGTTAAACACAAATTAATTTAAATTTTACCAACAGAACCTTTCGGAAGGCACGATTTATAGCGAAATGTGTTTCTATGCTTCTAATCTTATCTATGCTTGAATATTCTAATACAATAACTCTGTAGTCTATAGACAGAGGCTTAAGGTGAGTCAATGCGCATTCCATTGTCTTTCACTGGGTCATGGCGATTTATAATTTGATGTATTAAGTCCCCTCGTTACGATGCAGACTAGATATTAATAATTTATGATGTGAACGCAATCGCAGTATGTACTGGAATAGATTTATTGTGCGTCACGTGAGACATACATTTTCCCATAAACAAATGCCATTCGCAGAATATTGCTTAATATTAAAACTGTCAAACTTATTACGAAATCTCTTTAACTTATATATGCATAATGCACAAAAATTTTAAAGTAATGGAGATTTTTTTTTATTTTTTAATATGATTGATAGAAATAATTTTAAAAGAAAACTTAACAAGGCTGACGTAATCAAAGAATAGTGTTTAAAACGTAATAAAATTAATATAGATGATAAATTTTTTTTTGTTGTTGTATACACACGTTCTATTTTTGAAGGTATTTTTGAACTCATATTGGTTTAGAAATACCTCTGCAAGCAGCTGGTGTCATAAACGGCTGTTGAAGTCAGCCGCAGGTATTAACCCAAACAACATAGAATATTCCCTGTGATAAATGCCTTAGAATATGCTGAGGAAACCAATACGTAAAGCCACAGAGCCAAGCATATGAAGCACTATTACAAGTAGTCTATTAACAAACTAAATATTTGTAACCAACCCGTGCCTTATGGCTGTATGATGATAAATGGGAAATAATTAAATGGCGTGGTTGAATGGGCGGCTTGGTTTACGCCCATTGTGATAACCGAAAATTATTTTACGAATTTTATAACTAACGAAATTCTTGTTTTTAATGTGTTTGCCCGTAATAATAAAACTTTAGATCTTTAGTAAAAAAATAATACTGGTTTTATCATTTCTAATGGACATTTTATTGAATATTTTTATTGATTTACAAGTTTCAAAGTACTTAAAGAGTTTATGAATACATTTATGGCCAAATACTTTTTATTATGTGTTTATTTCAATAAACTTTCACCCTCTTATTATACTAAAATATTTTTTTGAAAGTATACTGTTACTTTTTTTTAATGAAAGCACACCAGCGTGCAAATGTCAGGATAAAAGATTGTTTTAAGTTAATTGACACTTATAATTTACTTTGTATGTTTTGATGAAATCGAGGTCTTAATATGTATATTGTTAACACACATGACCCGTCGGAGAGCCACGCTGAAGCATATGCTGACACACAAATTGAGATAGCTCGTCCGAGTGATACCACGGGCTCACAGAATACTCAGCGTGAAACGGTACTGGTACTGTGTTTCGCAGAGTGAGTGAGGATATCGGAGGCC
>DWCF01001811.1:0-27635 GCA_018230265.1 Delias oraia | reverse complement strand
GATCGTCTGTCCATCGTGTGGCGGGACGTCCCACTCTGCGTTTTCCGGTGCGCGGTCGCCACTCGAGAACCTTTCTTATTACGACATATTATTTATAATAATAATAATAAAAAAAATATATATTACGACATATTATTTGTTAATAGAATTAATGATTCCTTACTTAAAATTAAATATTGATAAATTGATATGATATTTTATTCCATTGTTTAACAATTTTAGTCTGCAAGAAATATTATTTCTAAAAAAACACTCAAAATTTTACCAAGATGTTTTTGTACTCATACTTCGCAAATTATACTTTTTTTCTTCCTGCCCGAAATACTTGCTACGTAAAATATGTGCCCATACGCCATGAAAGTTCAACGAAATATCATGTATTAAATATTTTAAACGTTATTATATAACTTTTATTTATAAGGTCGGTTGTTAGTTAGTTATTTACCGTTTTTAAACAGAGTTCAAACTAATTAATAGCATTTTATAACATGTGTCTTACATAAAACCTTTTTTCTAGTTTGCCGTACACAACAACTATACATAGCGGCTTGTAGAATCAAACAGTAAAATTCCCATATATTATCACGTTGAGCGTCATAGTATAATATCGTCAATAATATCAATTAAGTGTCGCGATAATGTATCATTCGGTAAATCTACACCTTAGAGTTCATAGAAACTCTAGCTGTATTTAAAAATACGTATAATCATTTATTAAAAATATATGTATGAAAACTACTGGCAACCACTTTTAAAGAGTTGTATATTAGAATGTTCCTTAGCAATTGAGATGTTTCACTTAACTATTTGCTTAAGTTTATTTGAAATATTGAATACACAGAAATAGCATTACAGTCGAATAGTTCTTAAATTGCGTAAAATGTTCTTAAGCGTTTATGAAATGGTATGAATTGACTTAGATTCGCTTGGTATAAGGCGTTGATAGACGACGTATTTTCTATAGAATTTTATAACACTAACAAAATTAGAACCTAAGGTGCGGTTTATTCTTCATCATGTGTCTGAAACAAAAATATTTTTTTTTATTAAAAAATTAAAAATCTTTTATTTAAAAAAATCAAGAAGTTATATTCGTAGCACCAATATTAATAAGACAATCAAGCTACTGTGAAAGTCTTAATAACTTAAGTTACATGACTACAAAAGAATACATTTTGCATGTGAATATATAAAAATATCTCTAAGGATACCACGGGCTCACAGAATACTTAACGAGAAATGGTAGTTGTATTTGAAACTGTACTTAGTAGTATGTTTCGCTCAGTGAGTACGGATACTGGAGGCTTTTAAAAAAACTGCTTAAGCGGCGAAAAAACAGGCAACACAACCAATGCGCGGATTATGGCTCAGTGGTTCATAGGCGGCGGTTTCGTCTTACCATAAAGGAGATCCACCTGCTCCGTTGTCCGCTATATCATATAAAAAGTATAGATAGTAATAGTACATACTTATCAAGCGTCTCCCAGAAGCCGAGTAATACAGCACGGTCCAGATGTCGTTTGGTGCGGCTCAAGTTAAGCACCGTAACAGCCCACCGAGACACGTTTCCGTCCAGTTTCATTTCGTCATACTTTAAGTGAAAGGCGCACACTGAAAAATAATAGATTTATTAGCGTCAGTCTTAGATTTCAACTGAATTATTCATTTTAATTAAGTAAAATTACTAAACATATTTCGAAATCTACAAATCAACATTTTAGAATCAAAATTCAATTATTTAAAAAAATTAAATGTAACCAATATAAACCAGCTTAAAATTTTTATAACCCTATAATCTCACGCGACTAAAAAAACCAAATATAATCCATAGTAGAAAAATAAATTAATATAATTATAGTTGATCAAGATCTAACCATTCTAATAATTAATTCTAGTATCCAAGTCCTGATTCAAAGATAATAGATTGCTCTACATCTCCAAATTTACTACATCATAGAAAACGTATCAGAATTGAGCTAATTGAGAATGAGCGATGATCATCACTTTTTTGAAAAATTCAGTTTCATCATAATAAACTTGGTCACCCAAAAAGAATTGACTTCAAAGAATTCACAAAGTATAGCCACTGTAAATCTCAGCTTATTTCTATGTTATATCTACCAGAACATGTTCATAGACGGCGTCTACAATGTAAAAAAGTGAAACGGCAGTTCTTTTTTAAATGTTCTTCAACTAATAAGAAACTAGTTAGTACTTACTATTTGCAAATATTTGGACAGGATTTCCGTCCCATGGCCATCCTTTGAATTGCCAAGCCGGTCCTTGAACAAATACTGCTACCACTCTATCCCATTCCGCTGCCGAAAGTCTCCCTGGATTATCAACGACGCGATATGGTACCTACAAAAAAGGCATATTACATAAATTTAATATTGATGTATAAATACGTATAGTCAAAGCTTTTTATGGAAAATAAAAAATTTTCCCGCACTGCAATAACAATAAATGAGATATCTCAAAAACATCCATTTTGTTTTCTGTATTTTAGTAGTTTGAAAAGCAAAATTTAATGCGAAATAGAAATGTCATACATTTATATTTGTTTTTTAGTCGTTCTGAAACCGACAATCTCATTCTGAGAATTAAATATAGAAGCAATAAATATAAATTTTTGCTTTTAAAGAAAAATTAATTCATAATATTTAAAATGATGAATTTTTATAAACTATGTTTAAATGTACTAAGCAATTTCAGCGATATGTGACGTCATAGGCAACGAAAAAATTATTATTGTGTTATTCCATCCATTACTTTTCATCCATTACTGAATCCATTACTTTTATAAAACACAAATTTCAAGATTAATAACAATCCAGTCAGAATTATTTAACTTTCAAGTATATAGCATATCTGTAACAATCATGGAACCTACAATTTATTTTAAGTGAAATGTGTTGTTTAATGGAACTCCAGAACAACTACAAAATACATACATTTAAATTTCAAAACAATTTAAATAAAAATAAATAAAGAAAATATTATTATTTCTCTTTATAATATTCAGTAAGGTTATAAATAGCATTTCCCTAAAATATTCTGATTGAACTTAACCTTAAAACTCAAGGAGGATTAATTATGAAAAGGAAGTGCCAATGAAACAGGTGCACAATTCATGATTTTTTCGATTGCAACATGGATTTTATGAAAAAAGAATTGTAGTTGAAGTTATAGATACCGTAATAGTCGTTGCGTTGTTAGGTACATTATCGGCTGTGGGACCTTTCCTTCTCTGCAAAAGTACTTCATTCTCTCGTGACACACCCTCCGCTTTCTTTTGTTCTACTGGTACAAACCTAAAATAATTATTTTTATATAATATACGAACATTATAAAAAATATATCTGTTCACACGTAATGATTTAATTAAATAAAAAAAGTGTCAATGCGTATTGTTATCATCACAAACCTATTTAAATTGGTGTAATTATAAGAAAAAGGTCTTACTTCAGATCTTGCAGCATATCCTTAACATTAAACATGGATATGAGAGAGGTAGCAGCAGCTGGAATAATAATAATAGGTGTTCGTGAAGGTCGTTTACCGCCACCAATCGGCGCACGCGCAGCCGTTACGGGTAACAACTCTTTTCGACCTGGCGTGCTTGGTACGGGGGCATTTTCTGAAAATACAAATTGTTACAATAATTATATGAACAACTTTATTTTATGCCCATTTTTAACATTTAAGTTGTTATATAAGAGTTATTTAATATTTTATTAGGTACTAGATTAACATAATATGAATATTACTTACGTGGTATTTGTCTTGGATGATTTGGCGTGGGAGGTGCTCTAGCTGCTACAGGTACAGTTGGTCCTTCAGTTACAGACTTAAGTGTCATACCATGGTAGGTACCCATAGTATCAATTTTGAAACCCTCCGTTTCTAAAAGTGCAAAAAATTAGTTTTAAGATACATTGTTACTAGAAACAAAAATTTAATTTGCAAAGACTTAAATCAAGAGATCTTATAGAACCAAAATTACTGTTATTTGATATATGTAAACATAGTTTGTTTTCATATTAAATGAAAGTCAGAAGAGGTAAATGTGGTTAAATAACTGGTGACAAAAAACCAAGTGCTTTTTTTCACTTATTTCATTTCCTGAATTCAGATCTACATAAATGCCCTGATTTTACCTTCCTTTTGTCGAATAAATCTCTCCTGATCATATCTGTTATACTGTGTTTGTTGTGCTGGTATTGTTGGAGCTTGAGGCAGCACCACAGGCTGTGGCCTGGGAACCCCTGACCGTCCCTCCTCCCGAGCTTTTATACTTCCGAGAAGAGCATTAATACTCTTTAAAAATATCTAAAAAAAATGTTTATTAATTACAAGTCTCATATTATAGTAAGAGAAAAATATGATTTTTAATTTATTCAATAATAATATAATTCATCATTAAGAATGCTTGGTGGAAAAAAAATAGTAATCTATTGTGATAACAAAAGATATTGTACCTTTCCATTGCTCTGTAATACTGTTGTCCTAGTCCTCCATTGTCTTTCTCGGCTAATAATATCTTTAGTAAGATCTACATCATAATCTAATATAGCCCTCAGGTCTGAACCCACTACACCGAGAGAATCTGTATAGTCATTACTTTTGATTGTAGTTCTCTTCTTAGCCAATCTTTTAGCTTTTATTGCAGCAATTTTCTCTACTGACATAGCCTCCGATAGAGACCTAGATAAGATATGATAAATTTATTATTTGAGTAAAGTAATGCAGTTAAAAATCTTATGAAAACTCTACAAATTCAAGCAAATAATAGAATTTAAAAAGCACTTGAAACAGAACATACTTGATATTGTCAACAGTGACAGAAGCTTCTTTAGGAGCATCAAGACGTGCTGCAAGCTGCTCTCTAACCTTCTGAACATGAATCTCCTCAATACGAGGCTTTTTTGCTGCTGATTCACCACTATCATGCTCATGTGTTCTTTTAACCTATTTTATTACCAATATCACATTAATTTGTATCTAAATGCATTTGGAAAGGCCAGGTTCTTATACAAACCTGAGTTGGAATTTCTAATGGTGCACTTTTATCTATTGATGCACAAGTGGCAGTTTCTCCATTTAAATAAGCTAGTAATTCCTTACGATCAGGCCGACGTACTGGTGGTTTATTAGCAGCCTGAGACACAATATATGTTAGTTATTAGTTAAGATAGACATTAGAATTCTTATGATTTTACAACTTCACTAATTTACTTACAGCTGCGTGTTTTACATATATCGGATGTGTTAACTGAGTATTCTTTAAGATAAAAAGTAGACATTCTAGTGAATAGTATTCTTTTTCTCCACCTTCTTTACCAGATCTAAAAAAATATTATATTCGTAAGTGTTAGGTAATAGGTTACTTTTGTCAGAGAAAAAATAATACTTACCCCCACATAAGGTAATTTGTCTTAACATTTTTAGGCCAAGAAAACTCCCCAAATATTATATGATTATCACGTTCAATAATTTCTTTTTTATTTACATTATATTGACGAAGTAAACTCAGTGGATCCGCCATGATTTCGTCTTCAAGTTGGCGTTTATAAACAAACCACTAACCAATATGCAGAACCACTTAACCTTGCACAGAGGTTTCAAATCAGCATAGTTACTGTTATACAGTCAAAAGTTTTGCAGATCCATCGTGTTAGCAGTAGGAAATTTGTTTGTTATTTTCGTATTTATCTAATACAATTTTAAAATTGCGATTTAGAAATTACAATTTCTACTGTCCGCACATAACTAATTACTCAACTGACATTTTATGTGTACTGTCAGTGTCATATATATGCATTATGCTATTATATTAAATTCGTATAGATTAATTTTAGCCAATGGACATAGCTACTGTTGTGGGTTTTTTTTATGGTAGGTATCAAATATCTATTAATATCAACAATGAACATTCAATTCCATTTTTGTAATACATGTGAATAATATATTATCAAGGAAACGATATTATGTTTGTTCTTTAAACGTAATCTATTCGGGTACGATGCAATCAACGAAATCATTGATCATAATACATATTTCAAACTTAAGAAAAATATCAACAGGGGTACATTCTACTTGGCATGTTTTATCGATTAAGGAAGTGGAAATTTTTGTCGCTATTTTAGTAATTTCGTCGTAGTAGCCGATAATTAAGAAAATTTACAGTACTGTAAATTTTCAAACAAAAATGACAATTGACAGTTGAAATTGACAAATTGAATATAAATGGTGTATTGTTTTAAAATATGGCTGCCGGTCGATCCGTAATATAATAAAGACTATATAAAATTTTCATTTAAATAGTAAAAGCCTAATCAATATTTTAATATGTTAGTGAACTGATTAATAAAGAATAATGACTTCAACTCCTAAATCTGAGAAATGTGGACAAGGTAAGAAGAGCCAATGCTTTTTAATATTCCACTTGAAGCCACTACTAATTTATTGGTATTCTACTTTAGTATACATATAGTATTGCTTTTGCATTTTATTACTCGGCAGTATTGATATGTTATTGTTATAGTTTCACTGAAAATCTGTCTTCAACTTTTGATCTTTATAAAAAGCAATTGTTGAAATAAATATTATGAAGTAAGATATATTTTATTGTTAGACATCTATAATAGTATGTATTTTCTATTTTAACATAAAGTATAAACTATTATGATTAGGAGAACATACATAAATTAATGCTACAAATTAGTTTTTAAATATTAAAAAAATAAATATTTTATTGTAACAAAAAGTACAAATTCTTATTAGGACGAGAGAACTTCTATAGATACATATATGATTTGCCACAAAATTAATAATAATATTGTATTATTTTTATTTGTTATTTAAACTGATTACTTTAAATTATAAACAATTTTAATTACAAAGCAATATTTCACAGCTGTTTCAACTTTTATTTTATTTATAATTTGTAACAAGCCAATCCTTTAATAATTATTCATTTATAAATTCTATTTGATGAAATATTATTCTCATCAGAATTTTATTTTTAAGATGTAGTATTTGTAGTTGAAATAAATACCTGTCTTCGATAAAATATATATTAAATTTTCCAATTTCTAGTTTTTAAATTGCTATGCTATTCATAAAAAATATTGAAATTGATTTTATGGAAGTAAGTAAATGTCTATAAATAGACAAAACTTATAATTTTCAATGAAAAAATATAATTATATAGTTATATTTCAAAATTTGAAGTTTGAGATAAATTATTAATAAAATTTAGATTTATGTATATAATCAATGTTTTTATTTGAAAATTATAACATACCTAGGTTGTGTAAAATGTAATTTTGGTTTATGATTTTTATATAATATCTTGAAATGCTTAAACTAGACATTTTATTAATTTGGTTTAAATATTTGAATGTTTCGATTACATGAAAAAATATTGTACAAGTAATATTGACGTGCAGTGTCCATAATGTGTCATATCTATTCTGAAAATTGAATAAACTGAAAGAAAAATTCCATAAAAAAATTTTAATTTACCATCCAATTAATTCGCATTTCATAGTCAAATGGAATGCGAAGATCGACCCAGACTTGCATCCGGCGAACACGGCCTTGTTCCGTAGTCGCATGAGAGTTAAGAGCCCTATCGCTAGGTTATTTATTAGTACATGTACTATCTACATGACCGGATTTGTCTGCGTGCCTTGTATTAATTTTTTAAAAATAAAACCTTTGTCTGAACTCGTACACATCTTACGTACTATATTTTAGGGCCGGGCTGTATACAATACGCATTACATAGGGTCAATTTAACAACTTCAGAGATTGTCTGGAATACTTTGCTATCTATTGATCGCTTCATAAGTTGAGCCATGAAGAAATTAAATTAACGTAGTAAACCGTTTATATTAAGTATCCTTCTCTGTTAGCTCTAGCTGTTGTAATCTTTTTTTATTGTATTTAATATAATATGATTTAAATCATTATATACAGGTTTATTATAGTACCCATGCGAAATACTAATTCTATACTAATACTGATTTGTAAATAAGTGCACAAATAAAAAAATGGAACTGGTTTTTGTCTTATACGTACTTGTAGAAATGTTTATTTTGTTTAAGTTTCTATTAATTTGTGAAAGTTCTGCGTTTCCCCATGTCATTTAAATTGGCCGTGAAGTGAAAATTCAAACGAGGCATTGTCACACTCTAACAGAATGTGTTATTTTGATGGAACATTGTAATATCAACCATAACGTGGCAATTGAATTGATAAATCTTATTGGAATAAAGCATGTATATCATACAACAATCAATCAAATTAAAAATAATAATCGTAATGCACTTGTGTATAATTGAAACCCATTTAATCTTCAAAGTGCCGCCAATCGCACATCTCTGTAAGATTGTATTCTGTTGTCGATCTTTATCGTATCGTTGCAATAGATGTGGTTTGCAATAAACGCAACGGATCATTGATTCCGGATGCGCGTGATTGCGGTTCTAACTACATCAGACTCTTAATTTTAGTTAAATTGGCTAGCTTATTAGGTTTTATCTCAAACAGTAATACAACACCTGTTGCGTTTCTACAATACCAATAAGATTTAAAAAATATATATATGGTGTAGAGGATAACGGAGCAGGTGGGTCTCCTATATGATAAAAGAACACCGTCGCCCATGGAAAACCGCGCCAGTCCACGCATTGGTTGTGTTGCCGGCTTTTTACGCCACTTAAACGGCATTTTTAAGGCCCTTCGAAATCCTCACTCACTTAGCGAAACACAGTAGAAGCACCGTTTCAAGTATAACTACCATTTCAAGCTGAGTATTCTATGAGCCCGTGGTATTACTTCGGACGAGCCGCCCCAATTAATACGTCACCATATGCTTCAGCATGGCTCTCCCACGGTTTGTTTCTTTATGTAAATTTGTCTTGAACAGGTTTTTTTAAACGTATAAATAATTCGATTTAAAAATATTATAAATGCAATAGAAACTACTTACTAGGTGTCGATTTTTAAAATACTCTTAAATCATTCTAATCTCTATGCTATTGTATGAGGTTCAAGTGAAAACAGTTATAATATTATAATAGTTCTAAACGTGCTTTGGCCTATCTGCCGGAGCTCTATAACGGGAACTTGACAGAGACTTGCAACTTCGCCAAGTTTCTATTTTCTACATTACGATAATCACTTAAGTGGTAGGTACATGTATTAAAAACTTTTATTTCACAATTAAGTAGTTTTTGACCGACATATCAAGGTGATGTTTGTGGTCCATTTATCGTACGTAATCTTATAGCTCTCTTCCTAATTTAGTCCTTTTTGTTTACATCCGCGCTGGTTCATTAGATTATCTAATTCAGATTTAAGATAATTTATCCCGAGGTTATGTGTCCGATATTTTAAGCAAAATGAGTTACGTCACAGGGTTGATATAAACAGAAATTTGATGGTTGGGACTTACTAGGACTTTTAGACATCTATACAGATGTCTGTGTTATTTCCTTTTGCTTACTTTTATTTCATGTTCTCTGGGTTCAACTTTCATAGTTACATGGCATAAAGCTGTTTCTGAATGTTAAGATCCGTTACTGCGAACCCATTTGCGGAGCGCAAGTCATTATTTCCTCCATTGCTTCAACTATTTGAATAGTTTTGTTTGCGCAAATGTTTGTTCGAATGCAGAAAGTACTAAGCGAACCTCAATAGTTGATGTTATTACGACAGGTTGGACGTTCCCACTGCAACATTCGAATTTGTCGATCTTATCGACCCTTTGAAAGTAAAAGTTGTACTTGCCAATCATAATTTGAATATTGCGTATGAGGGAGGTGTTTACATACATTAAATATATGATCACTCGATTACGGAGCGATTGCAGTTTTTAGCAGTCGTCTCATCTCCGATCATCGTATGTTATTTATTTTACTAGACGTCAGATTAGTAGTAAAATTATGTTATTTTGAACTTCCACCTTACTAGAATCTTACCTATTTTCTACTTTACTATTGTTTTAAATTTTAAACACACCTTATTCATTTGACTTTAAATGTGAAACGAAGCACACGAATTTCGATGTCTTTACTCATGACATTTGAGAAACGCCGAACCAAGAGCCGCTCCTAACGCTTTAATGTTATTACGGCTTACGTTATGGCGCTAATGTATAAAGCATTTACTTGGTGTTTCTAACATTTTGTAATGTACATTAAATAAAAATTTGCTACGATCAATCTAAGAGTTGCGGAATGGCGGCTGGCACGATCAGAGCACTGCAGGGTTCCCACCGATTTTAATAATGATTTGTTTCTTCATTTTTGTTATGCACGTTGAACAAATCGATTAGACGCTTTTATTGACAATGTACTTCTTGGTTTCAAAGCAGATATCTTCCAACATACGTCTTACATAGCTTATCATTATTATAGATAAAAATCATATTTCTATTTACCACAAACCTAAGTTATCAATTCGACATCCAGAAAGAGAAAGAATGCCAGCTGTCCCATTTCTTATTTAAAATAATAATTTTCAGGATGGTGAAAAAGTAGTTTGAACATCTTACGTAATTCATGTTAAACTTACTATTTTATAATTTTTTGCTCATAGCTCGATGAAATATGAAAGTATGTGTTTTTAAATTTACATTTTAATTTCTTCATATATTCAAAATACAATAGCGTTGCCTCATTTATTCTGTAATGAAAAGAATTCTTTTGTTATAAGGCATTTCCAGATCGATTTAAATTAATTTACAAAAATAATTATAAACCTTGATTTTTTTCTAACATCGTCCATTTTTAATAATAGAAAAATATTCCTGAGCTGATTTTAATCATTTATTCTTAACAAATATGACCTCGTCAATAACACAATGAAAGAAGATACGTTTGTTTGTCCTTAAAGAATCAAGTCCACGATACCTATCAAGGTTTGTCAATGAATTTAATATTATTATTAAAATAACTTCCGTATAAAATACGTTTGCTACTTGCGAAATTCAATTGCTACGACCGTGAACGTGGGATGAACTGTGTTATAATATTTAATTGCAACATTGTGTGTCAACGCTATTATTATTTTCGTTGACTATGTCGAAGAGTTTAGTGCTGTCTTTTGTTTTCAGAGGATCGTTATTATCATAATTTAAACTTGTATAAATTAAAAGTATTTACATTACATAAATCCAATAAAGATAATTAATACTACAACAATTCATTATAATTAAATTTATAGAGCATTTAGTATCTCATGGATTTCATATTCTTTTATTTTTTACACCTATTTTCACAAAAAAGCAAATAATATACGAAGAAAACATAAAAAATATAAAATATTAGCTTTAAGGCACCTATCTACTTACAATTATTACGTTCTTGTAGAATTTTAGAGACTTTGAGGTCGGTTTAGTTGTTTTCAAAATAAATGTTATATTTAATTCGTTGTAAACTCATGCTAGTTAGGTAGTTTAAAGTACCACAATCCCGTTAGTCTAGGTATCACGTTCAGGCTAGTTTATTGGAAAGCGAGTTGCTTGGACCGTGGCCGGTGGCCGAGTAAATCGTAAAAAACCTTAAACGCTCCGCGTTCATTACGAAGTAATTTTCTTATTTTTCTTTAACGCTTGCTTCGATAATTTAGGTGCGCCTTTTTAAGAGGTTCTGATTACGGCCATTAACGCGTAAGTAGTCGCGTAATTAATTAACAATATTAGCATAATGAAGCCTCTTTTAAATCAGTGCAAATTAAATGTTCTGCTTGCGATGAAACTTTTACAAATATATAGTTGATAACTGTAATCAAGTTTGCAGTGATTATAGTTTCTGTTATTAGTCTCCGTTCGAAAAGAAGTTCATGTCGTGACGTTTATTTGTATTGTCTGAGATACCGTTGAATTCGTTACCTACTTTTCATAAGGAGACCAATTCTACTCTTGGATAAGGTATCAACCTGATTTTTCTAAAATAAATAATGTTGCATGCTCAATATAGTTAGAAGTAATTGACGAATGCCTTCGCGTGTAACCCTGGCGCTGTTAATGGTAAAATGACACAGATCTTTCCGTACAATTCAAGTTCTAGTCTACATTATGGGATACAAGGCAAGTAACGCAACCCAAAAGAATTAATTTTAAACCTTTAAATTGAGAATCTACACATGTAAGATTACGAAGAAAGGAAATTATTTAATATCCTACAAAAGTAATGTGAACTGTCAGGGAGGAAATAGAAAAATGTAGATATTGTTTTGAGTTGCGAAAGCACCGGACGTTCTTGTGTTTTACATTGGTACGTAGTTTTGGCAGTGCGGTTTCGACGTTTTTGGGATATGTGAGGACAGGTGTTAGTGTGTAGAGCTAGTGAGGTGCATGGAGCCGGCACTTTCACTATTGATTGTGCGACAGTGGTCTGTCCTCGCCGGCTCCTAAGTCGCAGTGCAACCGCGCCTGCGCGGCTATCCGCACCGCTCTGCTCTCGCGCTGAATTCTTTGATCGATAGTTCGAAACCCTGTGCCAATAGTATGCTTCGGCGCTCACAGTCGTTCGTTGCTCTGCTGAATATTGAGATCGTGTTGTGAAAAATATCCATCTATTTTAATGTAGACATTACATCAGTGTTGAATTGCGTCTTTACTCTTTAGAGAGAAGTTTTCACAAACATTTTAGGTGATAATGTGTGGCGAAGCCAAATGTCACTCACCAATGTTATATTAAATTAAAACTCGTTATCAGTATTGTGCCATGAGTTTCACTACGTTTATCAAAGCGATTTCTACATAATATTTTATATTCATGTAATATCATTCGCGAATACAGAAATTGCAAATTATGTGCATATATCCAAACTTGATTTGGTTGTTAGTCGCCGAGTTATTTTGTGAAGCATAGCTATAGTGTTTAGTTTCTGACTTAAATATATTCTGTTTAATCGTGGAAGATAAATATGAAAACCATCGAATGCGTGATAAGCAAATCTGCACATGACGCAAAGTGCGACGTTCACTGTAAATAAATAATGACCTAATTGTACCTTACGTCTTGGCTATTTCGGTTACTCCTTGATACACCACGACTTCTGAATCAGTCTTGGATCAGGAAGGCTACGGGATACAAGATTGTATCATGCAAGACAGAGACGGCAGCTCTCGAAAAGGGTCCACCGGTTTCCGTTCTTGTGAAGTGATTTCTAGTTTATGCAATATTTAACATGAACATTTCAATGTTTTTCGCACAGTGACGTGCGTGTGAAAACATCATTAGGATAAGTGCAATGATTTGCGGTAAAATGCCTCATTACGACGAGAGTTTCATTCATGATGATAATTTGAATCAAAGACGCAATAAACGCAGTTATCGAGTGTACAAAAATGGAGCAAACCCTGTAGTGTTAAGTGAGTGGAATACCATCAGACCTCTTGAATTCAAGAGTGACCTTAAACAGATTAGAAACCGAAAACAACGAGGAAATCGCTATAAATTTGAAAAATCTCCATCACAAGAAGGCAATTATATTCAATACAAAACTCCAGATATTCTTCTACACTATCCTAGCATTAGTGTCTTCGATCCAAGTCAATTAAATGACATAAGAAACAACAATATTATTTCGTTGACGCCTTGCAAAAGTTTCGACAATTTAACATTGAAATCTACGAAGAGAGACAAGTTGTTCAATGAAAATTTGCGAAATGGAATAAGCTTACAAAATTTATCACGCGATGATACTTTAAAACATTACGTATCCCCTCTGGAGGAAACACATGCTCCTAGAAAAGTAGAACTGAAAAATTCATATTCGATTGAAGAAGCTCGTCGGAGGCCAACTCAAAAGAAGTATTCGAGAAATACAGCTGTACCCGGAGTTGGTGTCTATAGGAAAATTAACGCAGATGTCGTTAGAAGCAGTAAAGGTTTGATATTATATATTTTAAATTGCATTTAGGATTTTTATTATTCTTTTGTAAAGAAAAAAGAAAAAATTACCGAACTTTCTTTATAAAATTGCAATTAGAAGATCTTTTCTGTGGCTCGAGGTATGTTGTTTATATATTCGGACAAAGTCACAAGTAAAAGTTGTTACTACATATAAGAAATAATAAAATTATTATTTGGTTTATTAAATGTCTCTAAATGTTCTGTTGACATGCAAGGTATCAAGTTTAATAGCATTCCGCGAATAGACGAAAGGTCATGCTTAGAAACTTGGCTTCGAAAAACGGAAGTAATGAAATGAATCGGTTGCTTCCTTGTAAAAGTTGCAGCGTGGAAATGCACATAATAGGCTCGATGTTGTATAATAATATGTAAGAGACGCGGGAACCAACCATTGTGCCTATTGTTACAATAATGTTAAGGCCGTTAGCGAAATCATTTAATTTCTAGTTATTGTTTATAGTAAATTAATTAAAGTGTACATGTACCTTACTTTTGTACTGCCCTACTCACGAATATCCGCGAATGAAAGTCCCATAATTATTTTTCAAAAATTATTCGTCTTGTCTGTAATGTAAAAAACCCCTGTTTTAATTAATTTGTTGTGAGTTATGGTTTTCCTTTTATGCCTTTGGTATTATTTAATCAAAGCGAGTTTATATGTTTGTATCGAGTGACGCATTTGAGGCCAGGAAGCGTCATGACCGATCGACATGCCGTGTCCCTCCTCAGTCCTCCATAGCCTGTCTAAGTCTGTTGTCGTGTCCTTAAATAACCTCGCGCGTCATTACTGATTAACTTATTTATGTCTTGTGTTTACATCTTGCTCTACGATGTGCTTATATGAATATCAGTGTACTTAGACTTTTAACGTCTTCATTAGAAGTTCCATTGTTAAGATAAATAGTATGTTATGCCAGTGTTAAGGTAAATTGTTTGTATTTATAACTATAAGTTATACTTTGTGTAAAGTAAATGAACATTTGGTTAATAGAAAGTTAAAGATTACTTTAGTGGGCATTTCGTTACCTAATAAGTGGGATTACATCATTCATTGAAAATGTATATGGTGTTGCCGTGATATTGTTACGTCATGGTTATTTCTTCCAAAACACCGAGGTCTTATCAATTCGAGTTATTACCGTTTTTCCTTATGGGTATTAACAATGTATTGTGTTCTTAAATCGCAATATATAATATAAATCTTACATTCTGTATGTGACGAAGATTTTATTAAATTCGTGAGAGTTTAGGCATTTTAGTGCGTTGTACTAAAATTGATGTAATTACTATTTTTTAATATTACTCTTTTACTGCTTATATTAAGCAGGTGTTAAATTTTATAAATGCAACAGCTATGCTTTATTGTTAGTAACGCTGTATTTGTATCTTTGTTTGAAGCCTGAATCGTAAATAATCATATTTAGGTGACTAACCTCGTTACTCTTTAATTTTTTGGCTAATTCATTATTTGAAAATTAAGGATTCAAATATCGCGTACTAATATATAATTATTAATTATACAATTTTTATATTACGCTCCAATGTTTTAAGATTTTTTGGTAAGATAATATTGATTTATTAAGTGACTTGAGATAAATATTACTCAAAGGTACTTTTGAAGGTTTCATTTTTAAATTTATTTTGTACAGTGGGATATAACAATAATTAATATTTAAGAAAATTAAAAAGAATATTTTTTTTTTCATGAACGGTTACGTAAAGCGAAAAGATTTCCGTAGGTGTACATTTCATTGTTATAAACATCTGTACTTTGTGTATGCTTACGTATTGAGGCTTTGTTTGTTTATTTCAGAAAACGAATCTTATGCTGAAGGAAGTTCAGGTCACCGAGGGTCCTTGCGCGGCGCCAATAAATTAGCTCGGCGAGCGCGCTCATTCAAGGACGATCTACTGGAGCGTATATCCAATATGCGTTCGCCCGCGCAACCGCCCCATCCGCCACATCTCTCAAATATCAGGTCAGCTATCGCGTCCGCTGATATTGTGGAATACTATAAAACATGTAATTCAAAAAATGTTAAAAACGGTGTACATTTCTCGTCATATGGACTATTTCTTTTTAAAATTTTAGTTACTTTCTAAACTTTCGGTAAAAAATCAATCATTCGATATTTTGTTAATAATACAGAAACTGGTCCAAGATTCAGATTTTCATGGTCGGATGAGCCATCGTGCACGATTTCTACGTCACTGATGTTTACACAAAATATTGCGGCTCATTCATTTGCCCACACTAAAATATAGGTACATTCAAAGCGTATGTGTGCATCAAGCACCGTGGATATAGATTCAGCCTACATTTTTTAAATTATCAAATTATACACAGAGCGTAACATTACCTACTACTGAACGAGGTTATTTTTTAATTATTCAATTCTCTTTGAATAATAAATATCTGTTGATTATAACAATTCGAAGAAGGTTCCATTGATGGGTTCGTTTGTATATTGTATTAGTCACTATTACTCATTAGATCATATTCGAATTTAAATATAAATCATAATTTGTGAAACTATTGTATTTGTAATTAGTTTCTAATTGTGACTGGATTTGTTTGTAATTAAAATTCAATTAATACAAATTTAAGTAAAAATCTTATCAACAAGACATCTTATCATTAATAGTAGTAATGATTTCGGCGTTTCGTACTATTTCTTGAGTCGCTTTATCTTTGTATTCCTAGAAAATTGTAACTCGGTTTGTCTTATCTAAATTGATATACTTGCATAAACAGCTTTATCTCACTGACACTCAACGGAGTGTCAGTCCGTTTACCAGTTTTAACTTGGCCACACGAAAATGATAGCGCATCTTATATAATAGTGTAAAAAGTGCATTTACCTCATAAATCGCATTTTGGTCGCGTAATGTCTCGTGACTCAGGGCTCGCTAGTCTGACACTGTCAGATCATTAGTGGACTGCGTGATTTAATCTATCCTCATGTGAGAATAGTTTTAACAACGGCTGTGGTTAGTGTATGTGAAGTGTTAAAGTCGGAGCTATACGGTGTACAAATGACGAACCGTGTGAAGTCACCTGTGGGTGATTGGCTAAGCAAACGGACGTACAAACTGCATCGCTTGGCATACAATGGAAATCGGTAAATCGCAACTTTTTTCCACACATTTTATTGTCTTGAGGTTTTTATTATGTATTGATAATGTGATCGATTCGCCTTTGTGATATGTAAAAAGTGTTGTTTACTGAAATAATAGATTTATTATTTATATATATGATTGTATCTGTTTATAGTATTCTTATTTTAACAATCCAAGAACAGTCCGCTTAAAATATAATTTTCTAACTTAATATGCATAAATCTGAACTGATTAAAGCAATTTGGCGGTACATGTAGAATTACATATTAAAATTATTAAACTCTTCAAATAATCATTTTTATTTGTATATGGAACTGAAATATTGATTATCAGACTAGCTGAATATTGGATTAGATGGATTCTCACATACATTGTTATTGTGGATTTCGTTTGTTAGAAAAATGTTATTGTTACAAATACGTTGTGCGATGAACCAGAACTGAATATCATATATAGCTTAGCTTTGTTATTTGTGCGACGCTGCTGCGCATACAAAGTGCGTTTCGAAATACTAAACATTCCGTTGAGCGTCGCATTTGAGTGATAATTTTTTGTAATAGCTATTTAATTATTTTTTTTATTGAATTACACAATCCTGTACTTGTGTCTGCCGCGTACTAATGTTGTGAAAGTACAGTTAAGTAATGCGAGAAATTTTCAATGTTTCAAATGTTCGTGGTCCCCTTGCTTTGAATTGCGTTTACTTGCCTTGATTTTTATACAATTATAAAAAAGTGTACTTATTATACAGTCTTAGAGTGTGAAGGTATTATAAAAAAATTATCCAGGTTACAGTGAACTAAGACCGCCCCGCAATTGCGCTATCGCCACTGACATTACGGTACCCGTAACCGGTACTTAAATCATACCTTTTGTATTGGAATTTTCAACATTAAATACCGCACTTGGACCATAAGGCTTAATGATGATGTGACTGTCATTAAAATATCATCTAATACTGACTTCATTGGAAGCTGCTTTCTCAGGCCAATATCAAATTTATGTTTATCATTGCAAAAATATTAATTGTTTACAACCTTTAAAAGGCATACTTTTACTGTTTGTTTTTTTAATTCCTAGTTTGATTAACATTATAGAATACCTTGCTTCTTTTAACTTTGATATTCTAATAAAAGTCTACGATGTTAATAACTTCTAGGCTACTTTGAAAACTTCTTCACCGTCAAATAAAGCAAGCGTACACTTAAAATTTTCTAATAAAAATAATGATAGCATTATCTTATATTTCAGATCACATTCGCCACTCAGTCCGAAATTACGGAATATGGGGAAAGCTAATACACCGCAAGATAATGAAACGACGCCCGCCAAAGAGCTCGAACGGCTTGTCAAAGAGGTATTATTACGAAATTGCAGCTACCGATAATTCGTTATTGTTATTCCTTATGAATATGTTGTCTTAATACTGTCGCACCCGTGGGAGAGCCATGCTGAAGCACTAATCTGACCGGCTCGTCCGTAGTGATACCACGGGCTCACAGAACACTCAGCGTGAAACGGTAATTGTACTGTGTTTCGCAGAGTGAGTGAGGAGATTGGAGTCTCTTAAAAGTGCCTCATAAGCTGCATAAAAAAAGCCGGCAACACAACGAATGCGCGGAGTGTGGCGTGGTTGTTCATGGGCGGCGGTGTTCTCTTACCATATAAGATACCCACCTGCTCCGTTGTCCGCTATAAAATTAAAATAGTTGTTATCTGACATTAACTTACAATTTGGAGATATTTTATTTTCGGCCAATCCCCTGTTCTTAGCAAAAAAAAAACTTATCGCAGGTGAGATTCGGCTTGAAACACTTCTCAGATGTCATCACCAAGCGGAAATTGGAAATGTTACCAGATAACGGCACCATCGTATTCGAGTCGATTGCTAACATACACAAGGGTATGTAAATCTATTATGTGCACACAGGTGTCTTAGCTTACATCCATCTCTGGTTCTATAAATTGTATCTCTAATGAGATTAAGTTCTCCGTCAGTTATTATAATCTTATTCTGATGCTTTGTAATTCTTAAAATATTGATTAGAAAAATAATTACAATCACATTGAGAAATACGTTCTAGATGTTTAAATATTTTATGATTTTCATTTCCTATTAATTGAATTGTGGGTTAGCTTTTTGTGGTTAAGAAATTGTAGCGTAGAAACTATTATTGATTATTAAAGTACTATTTTATTTGTAATTTTAGCAATAAAACCCTACTGCAGTCGGTCGCCATCGCTCATGAGCGCTGTGAAACGTTTGTGCACGGCACTGGCCATGCTGATCCGGCTCTGTGATGAAGTGACTGTTGTCAGTTTGCGATCAGACGCTGATGATTCAGAAACTGAGATTTCCACCGCAGCCTTATCACCGGAAAATGTTAATTCAGTGGTAAAAGGACTAAAGATGGCGGTTGAAGAAGTGGCGAGTCTTGCTCAACAATATATGGTCAGGCCGGCGTTATCGCCTCGGCCCGCAGTTGTCTCACCTCGCTCTTCTACGCAGAGGAACTCTTTGCCAGGTATTATTACTTTAATCAGCATAAAAGTTTGATGGGCAACTATGTTTTTAACTTCGAGATTTATAAGTGGATTAACTCTAGCAAGTAAAATATTTTATGTTTTAAAACGGTAAAAATTATGTCAGAAACTGGCTTCTATCCTTATGTGAAGCGAAATTAAATATTTTTCTTCAACATAGATACAAAAAGGCAGCTCGTTGAACGTCAAAATCAGTCTACCATCGGTTCCAAGCCACCGCGAAGAACCGGCAAAGCAAACTTAGTGTTTTGATATAAAAAAAGTAATAGAAAATTATTTCTATCTGAAATTAATTAAGGCGCGAAAGTTTATAAATATGTAATGTGTTTATTTTAAAGTCAATTTAGGTGGAACAATAAGAATATTTTATATATTACTATATTTGGTATATATACCTTTGGAAATACTGAACGCAAGTTTTCTATTAGTATTTCATTTCCTAGGTAAGCTGCCTGTCCGTTTAACAAAATAAAGACAGATTCAGCAATCACTCAGGTTGAACGAAGCCACTATTATTAAAGAGACGATCACCTTTCAAACAGAAAGTTCATATTTTTTATCGGTCCTAGTTAGTAAATTACTAAATTCCTTTTGTTTTTTTTGTTTTTATATCCTAATATATTGTATATATCATTTATATATATCGTCTGTTTCAAATATATTATTGTTACTGCGGACAGGCAGCAAAAGGCAAGCATGCATCAGCATGCACGTTAAAATTATCCGCGATTTTTTTTACATTATGGTATAGCGGATAACGAAACAGGTAGGTCTCCTATATGGTAAGAAAACACCGCAGCCCATAGACAACCGCGCCCACAGTCCGCGTTTTGGTTGTATTGCCGGCGTTTCACGCAACATAAGCGGCATTTTTAAAAGCGTTCGATATCCTTACTAACTCAGCAGAAACACAGTAGAAGCACCGTTTTAAGTACAACTACCATTTCTCGCTGAGTATTCTATGAGCCCATGGTATCACTTCGGACGATCCGGCCCAATTAATGCGTCAGCATATGCTTTAGCATGGCTATTCCACGGGTGTGAGTCTTGAAGTTCTTTGGTATTAGCCCGCAACCAATACCAAGTATGTTTTGTAGCTTATCAAGGTTGTTCTCAAAAAAGATCAGAAGATAGCCGGACATTTTCCAATAATTCAGCATTTTTTCATATTACAGATATCCCCTTAACGCCAAAGGAGAGGTCTTTGCTCACTGGGGAACCGGGAACGGAAAATGGCGGCGTTCGAGCATCACATTCTTCTGAATCAATATTGGATGCCCCAGACACACCACCGCCCAAACCGACCAGGCCTAATCGGTGAGTCTATAAATAAGAAATGTCTTCACTTATTTATAAAATAACAAAACTTATACGAGTGACCTTTAAAAAAAAGATTTTACGATTCGAAAAACTGGACAAATCGAGGTAATATAATATTCAATAATAATTAATAATTATTATTGAATTAATAATTGAATTAATAATATTAATATAATTAATAATTATTATTGAATTTACAAATAAAATATTGGCAATTTATAAAAATATCAAATAGTACTATTTATAAGGAAACGTCAATGAAATAAGAAAATAAATTTATTATTTAATAGTCCTCAAAAACATTGTTTTATTTAGTTTTTGCAAATACGGATTTTGTATTGTTGCATAGTTTGTTGTACCTTAATTGCTTTTGCACGAAGCGGTGATTGCTGTAGCGTACTTAACTACCTTGCCATGACAATATAATATAACTTAATAGGTCCGAAACACTAGTATATATTTCTAATGATATTATTTCAAAACATATTGTTGGCAAATTATATTCCTGTCTCAAAACAAACATATAATAAAATTATAACTTATTTTTTAATTTAGTTACATAATACTATCGATATAACCAGCAAATATTTCATTAGAAAGTCATAATATTATTTAATCGTTAATTAAACTGACCTCAGTGTCAAAGACTTGAATTTCGCATAATATCGGAAGTGATTTATTTTATGGTCTTACCGTATTAGAGAAACTTAGACCATATATTAATTTTGCATTAACAAGCCGAGTTTATAAGTGAAAGTTTTGCAGGAAAATCGAGTTGGCCCCGCCACTACCGCCTAAGCGCAAATCTGCCAACGACAACTCTCTATTAGGAGTTTCCATTGACAGGTAATTTCGAATTCACTTTTTGTACCAATTATTCGTTCATTATACTGCTGCTATTGCAGTAGCGGTTCCTGTGTCACCTTTAAAGAGAAACCGGTCTGAATCGATGTTAATAGAAAATATTCGCAACATTTCAATGGAAATTTGTTTTGATTTTTTTCTGTGTAAAGTGTTTGTTTTTATTTTCAATTTTGACGTTTCCCGTAGTTGTATTTTAAATATTGCGTGCTCTATGGACTTTCTGCTACTGAGAAAGCTGTATAAGCAATTCTTATTAGAATAATTACCAAAGTGCTTGTATATCAGTGTTTATTTGGCCGTTTTCTTTGCAGCTTATCAATGCAGTCTCACAGTAGCGGATCTCAAGATTCAATGTTGAATGTCTCCAATGACGAAGAAAGGAATGCGCATGATTCCATGAACCATGTCTTCATAACTCAACCCAGTGCAGATTTAGTCAGTAAGTATTATAGGTACAAAATAGATACATATAAATTACATATATTATATACATATAAAAAATATTACGCGTGGCAGTTTATAAAAAGGATCAAATTTGTCTCTCTGTATATACATCCTGTCATCACTAAAGCAACTATTTTAATCTGACTTTATTGCTAGCTTTCTTTACTAGCTCGTATATATAATTACTTATTTAATTATTTGAAATTTTCAGGTATATGCAATTGTAGCAATATTAATGAAATGAGGACTTCTGTTGAGTCGCACGAATCGCATTTGAGTAACGCTCACTCTCATAATCGGTAAGTGATTTATTTATTTACGTAATTTCTTTAAAAATATTGATTATTCCTTAGAGATCGCGACGAATATTAGCAATTGGCAAACATTGTTTTTTTTTAATAAACTATGGTTTTGTTTGTTCTGAGAATGATTTTATCGCAGTTTTTCGAACGAATCTGGTTTCGTGTCTGTGGGTCACGCGGAGCTGTCCACGGAGCACAGCTTCACTTCCACTTTTTCATCACACCATTATTCTAGTCATACAGACAGGTGACAAAACTTATACTATATGTAGTACCCAGTTATTCATAAAAATTAATACACATTCAATTGCGAACGTTGTATATACGATCCAAAATTAAGCTTGCCTCTAAGTAGCGTTATGATTTTTGTGAATAATTGAGTTCTCGATTGATTGTTATGTTGGAATGACATATATGTCTAAGTTATTTGTGAGTGCAAATCATTTATAATTATTTTTAATAAAGAATTCTTTTAACTATTTTTATTTATACTTTATCACTTTAAAAGTAGTGTTATGGGTATATTATCTCGTAATTGACACGACAAACATGGTACGAAATCTCGAATTATTTATTTCACTGGATCGAAATAGTGATATTAAAAAGAGTAATTACTTAGAGTAATACGTTTCTCACAAATAAATTGGCCGTAGAACTGTTTTAATGATATGATCACTTAATCTTCGGAGGTCGCTACTACGAACAATAAATAAGAGTTATGTATATGTAGTAATATTATCATGTAATCATAATAAGAAATCCAAAAAACATTTTTTGAAAATAAAAGTAGATCGCAAGCTAATATCTAACTGCTAAAATTCAATAAATACAAAAGAATCATTGATGTAACTGTTGCTAATGAACATAATACTTTAATATTAATTCTTGAGTAAATATTATTCATAGAATAAGTTCTTGTGATTTTTTTTTTGAAATGACTTACGCTGATGGCATAAGGCCTTTACAATCTCTCGCGGTCTTTTGGGGAAGTTCTTGTGAGAGCCACATTCCTTGTTCACGTGGTTTTTGTTTATTGGATAAACGTAGCGACCTCTTACCAATCATTTTTTTAATGTCCTTCATATGTTGGTGTGATAAATTAAAAATTGTGGCACTATTTGAAAATGTATTCACAATCTTTCAAATGTTCGTTTGTCCTTCATGCTTGTTCGTTATTGTTTGCAGTACTTTTGAAAGTACAGAGTTTGTGAGCGAAATGAAGTGCACAGTGCAAAGTGAGAGCCGCATGAATATAATCAGTATGAACAGTGTAACATCACATAATACAAAGTGAGTGGTCTGCTCTGTGTATTGCATGCTTCACCTTGTTTTCGTTAAGAAAATTTCAATGGTCCCGATGTTAAAATGTACTTTTTCTGCTTATTGGTGTTGGTTTTATAATTTATTTAATATACCTACAATTAATAAGCATTTAAATCAAAGTAACGAAAATTTTAAGATTTTTTTTAAATATTTTTCTAGCAATATCTTAATGGTATACGTGAATGTCTTACTTTATCGTGTTGCTCCATTTTACAGCTCGGATTCTTACATTATTCTGTAACAATATTAACCAAACAATTAGTGAAGAAATGCACTTTTTAAGACTCTCAAAATAAAAATTTGCGCATTCATTAACCTACTTAAAAATGATATAACACTTTGCTCCACTTTGTCTGTGTTCCGACACGGTTAAGTGATTGTAAAATGATTCGTTGTTAGTACATAAAGAGATTTAACGAGATTTACCTCCATAAATAAGTGTGACTTCCTATATGGGTAAAAAACAAAACTATTTCAACAATAAATAAAATTAATTACAGCTTTGATTAAGCCTTAAATTTGTTACCGTTACAAACAAACCAATAAGCTTTCGTGTTTTATATAAAAGTTATTTCTAAATGTGATAAAGTTGTTATATCCTTAATTTTACGTTTTAAATTTGTAAAATGAATTATCAGTTGAATGTGTATACGTTAGACTATAATTAATGTGGTTTATATTGATCATAACTATTTTAAAAGGTAAATTTAATAAGAAAACTTGTTAATCATAAATGAGTAAAGGAACAACAGAAAATATTAATTGAATCATCTTTGAAATCTTCAGTGTGACTAGATACCCAGCTGTAACATATTTTAAAAACTTGTATGATGCTTATGTAATGTTAAGTTGAAACAGTACTAAAACGCTTTCCTGATTCATTAAAAAGCCGAATTTTTTCATTGGTACAACGAAAAATATCGCGTAAATAGTAATTTATCGTAGTAAACAGTAATCTAATTGTAGTCTTGAAAATTTTTAAGATTTGCTTATTAGCATGAGCAAACTAGACATTATTGCCGGTGTGTTTAAACTCCAATGTGAATCTAAGGTGGCTTAATAATTACGGAATCATATAAAAGCGATAAGTTTCGTTGATTCTGTTGATCGTGTACCAAACCGCGTGGTGTAAATGACGCAACTAACTAGGTAACGGTATGTTCAGATTAGAGAGTATAACGTCAGATGAAGGCGAGACACCACCGGAGTTGCCGGTGAAGACGCGGCGTAACATTCGGGCTGACGTGCAGCAACATTTCCCCAATGTTGAAATCAGGTCAGTTCAGACGAATCTTTAAATGTGTTTTATAAAAGTTTCGCTTTGTGCGTGTATTTAAAAGTAATAAATATTTGTCCTAAATGCCTTTAACCGTTTTTTATTATGTGATCTTTTTTATTAGCGGACAACGGAGCAGTTGCGTCCCCTATATGAGAAATCACCGCCGCCCATGGACAACCGCGTTTTGGTAGTGTTAGCTTTTACGCCAATTAAGCGGCATTTTTAAGGTCCTCCGCTATACTCACGCAGCGAAAAATTGTAGAAGCGCCGTTTCAAATACACCTACAATTTCACGCTGAGTATTCTGTAAATCAGTTGTATCACTTCTGACGACCCGGCCCAATTAGTGCTTCCGCATATGCTTCCGCATGGCTCTCCCATGGGCAAATTAATATTCATCTTATCTGTAAACTAATTTTATAAAACTGTAACTGTAAAAAAAAATGTTTGTTACAGGAAAAGTCCACCGTTCTCGTTGCATGACGCGCGGCCTCACACGTTAGCCGAGCACAACCACCAGCGGCCGCCGCCGCTGCCCCTGAAAAAGAAACACAGTCAGTATTATGTGTAACTTATCCGGTATATACTAAACTTTAATATGATTATTCTTATGAATAAACTAGCGAACTGATTTTAAGGAGCCGGTTTTACATAGAGTTATTCTTGAGACTCAAAATTAAAAGAAATATATACTATGACAATTCTCGTACTACTAGCCAATAGTATATAAATATATAAACACACTATTGTAAATTTGGCTATAAAAAAAATTTAACTGTACGAGTTTCTTGTTGGTTCTTTTCGTAAAGTATATCTTCCAAACGAATGGAAGCTTTATTAATAGTTGTACCTAAATCGACTTTCAAAAGTGTCCCTTATGGGGCGGCCTATTTTAATAAATGCTTATTTGAATTATGACTGTTCGTATAAGAAAGTCCACAGTTCTGTATTATGTGTTATAGGTCGTTATTGTTGAGTAGACGTGGGTTCTGAATCTTAAAGGGATCTGGAAGGGCTCCTGGATCTTATGTGTATTCTCTGTTTGTGAACAGTTTGTTTGTTATTGGGGCTACAAATATATCTGATGATTGCAAAAAGTATTAAGTGTAGATTCATGATTGAAAACAGAAAATATTCATGACATAACTATTAACGCAAGTAGGATACTAATAATTAACTATTTTAAGAAATGGTAATTAATCGCGTATCGCAGTAACATACTTTAACTTCTTCAAAATTTGATTTATCTTCTTAATAATTGTTTAATAGAAATTGAAAGTTCTTTATGAGAAATAAATTATACGCAATGTAATAACATTTTCCCTTTAAAATTCTTTATTGGGGGTATTAAATGGCATGTTTGTTTATGTCGGTGCGGCGTGCAGTGTTTCAAAGCGTCGCCTACAGTGGTGAGTGGATCTACGCATGCATACTTTGCTAACCAGGCTAAGGATCTCCGTGGACGTTTAATAAATAATCCGCTGGCTTTTTTTCTCGTTTCGAATGGAACACAAAACGCTTAGTCGTGTTTAAGATTCCACTAGTCTATATATCTTAACATCTTACTAGCGAAATTTAGTTCCAACATACTGAGCTAAGTTGAAGGCTGCGTTATAAATAAATACAGCTTTGCATTAATGCTATCAGCTTATGTAAAAAGAGGATCTTTACATGTACTTTAATATTTTACCAATCAACTTTTTGCGTCGAAGTATTAATTTTATTAAAATTGTCTCTTTAAAGTTTAAAAATATAAGTTGCAGTAATTGAAGATATAATAAAGGCTTTTTGCGTATTATTAAAATTTGATACAGGTTTTCGCCTAAATTGTGTATGCGTCTGCGGTGATTCTAAAGCGGTCTATCAGATCCACTCCAAATTACCGACTTATTGGAGATTCATGTGCTTATAGCTTTTTCTACACAGCTTGCTCCTCATACATTAACTACGCTTCATATGTGCTTGTATTAATAATCGCGTTTTACTTTAACATCTCAGCCTATATAAGTCTACCTCGAAGCTACATCTTCAATACTAATCTTTAAATTATCTACGGACAACTATCGTATTAACTTGAACGGTAGAATTTATTCTAATTATTTTGTATAGATAGAATAATGATATTATTAATTAGATTTTTTTATACTAGAGGTAAATTTCTTCCACCAACTAGCTAGAGTTGAATTATAAAGGTTCTAATATTAGGTCGGGGCAAAAGTATTTTCGTATTTTTCATGGAAATTAAAAAAAATTTAAGTAATTTTTTTATTTATTTATAATACTTTTGCAAATGACGTAAAACTGTTTTATAATCAACTTCCAGTTCTTCAGCAATGTCGTAACTACTAATATGTCGATCTTCCTCTACTTTTTCAAAAATGGCACTGATTTCATCCGTGGTAGGGCGACCAGAGCGAATCTCATTTTTCACACTACAATTTCCAGACTTGAAACGCTTGAACCACATTTGTGCTACTCTTATTGAAACTGCATTAGGTCCAT
>DWCF01001810.1:0-27638 GCA_018230265.1 Delias oraia | reverse complement strand
GAAGTGGCAATGGGCTGGCCACATCGCTCGACGAACTGACAGCCGATGGGGAAGAAAGGTTCTCGAGTGGCGACCGCTTACCGGAAAACGCAGAGTGGGACGTCCCGCCACGCGAAGGAAAGACGATCTCATGAAAGTCGCGGGCAACCGCTGGATCCTGATCGCTCAAGATCGCAACAGGTGGGCGTCTTTGGGGGAGACCTATGTCCAGCAGTGGACTTGATAGGCTGATGATGATGACCCAAACATTTGAAATAATTTTAATGTTTTTCTATGTTAACATAGTCCGAATGTACTTAAGTGATTATTTACCGTTTTTGTACGAAAAACGTAACGGTTTTTTCAGTGAATCGTTCGTTATAAAGATTGAACCGAAGGCCTTTAATAAAAAATGGCAAATGTCACGCATGGATGACGGAATTGAAATAAACTTAATTTGTAAGTCGGACTATGAATCGCCATAAGTGTTTACTGGGTATGAATATTAGTTCGAGAAAAGCAAGAAAGTTGTGTGTTTCAGATAGAAGCTTTCGTGCTGTGACGTTTCTTCTAAAGAATTGTTTAGTGAAACCTGCTGAAGTTTAATGCACTGTCATCGAAAAATTCGAGCAATCAATACGTTTTTTATAGAGTAATTATAGTCTCAAATTGTTTCATCGGTTATTCAAGTTATAGTCTTTCAAATTATGTTCAAATTAGGTATTCAAATCAAATCATTTCTTTATTATAAGATTTCACAATATTTTGATAATTGTCTAGAATTATTTACAATAATTATTGACTAATTTACGCTGTTTCTAAAGCGCTAGTGCAGAAGAAACTGCATCGCACCATTTTCATCAATGACGCAATTTTGGATTAGTATGAATACAATTTATTATTATTATTATTAAAGTACACAATATTTTATTCCCCTTAAACATCATAATTTCAAGTGCCTCGATGTCCTAACATGCTCAACGAAACACTAGAAGTACCTATACCTAAAGCGCGTCAGTATATGCTTCACCATGGCTTTCCACACTGCGACAGCGTTAAGACACTCGCCTGGTCACTGTCAAGCCCGTCCAAAAACCCCGTTAGTAAAGATGATCGCGTGAATATGCCGCATATAACGCCCATAGCCGGACAATGTCTCGACGAAACAATGTTTCGTTACATATCCTTAATTGGACGATACATATTCATGAGAACAACTGTCGCTAATGACTTCGCTGAACGTGTTAATTACAGTACTAAACTGAGGATATACATATCACGATAGCATCTTTATTGCCTGGCTAGGGTTGCCCATGGGCGGAGACCACGTTTCCTAGGCTTGTTTGCGACGTGATTTTTCTAAATAAACAGCAGTATTGTTAGGTGATTCAATATAATATTTAATAAAAGATTTAATATGATTTTAATGCATTTATTACGGGGAATGTTCTGAAGAGTTGAATTATAGAATATCGAGACATAACACAAAATTTCAACCATTTCGCAACTGAGCGTTTTTAAGGCATTTTGTGTTTTTTAAGGCAACTCTATGGGTTCAGCTGCCAGTTGGGATATTTCCAAACCAATAAGACTTGGGGATATTCAAGAAAATATGTCTAAAACGCCGGCTACGTAACCGCGTCAGGCCTAGGCGTGTCATGAACAAAGGACAGTTTATCTATAATATATATGTTTGTATAACAAACTCAATAAATATAAGTTAACGTAATATTTAATAGTAAATTATAAATTATATAAATGTAAAATTCTCATATTATTCCGTTTACAATATCTTTAAAATATTACTTAATTTTATTAAAACTTGCAAATAGAAAAATATATTATAATATGTTTAATAGATTTATAATTTTTTATTATGATAATATATAATAAAGTTATAATTTTATTATATTATTATTATAATATAATAATATTTATTATATATAATGTTTTGGCTCTCCAATGGGTGCAATACTGGTAAGAGATCACTATTCGTATGGAAGATTTTGAATGAGTTTCCGGCTTTTTATGTTAATTAAATAGTACTTATTTTAGTATTTTATTTATTTAAGTTATTTATTGTACGCTCAAAAACTCACCAGAGCTTCAGTTCAGTACAAAAACGGCCATTGCAAGAAACGTAACAAGTGATTGTAATAAGAAAATCTGATGGAATTGATGTTAGGAAAAAGCCGGTCTGAGAAAATCCATTAATTGGATCAAGGCAGCCATGAAAGGAATCTTTATTTAGTGTAAGCTTGGATAGTTGGAATTAATTGCCCACGTAGATCCTATATCTTGATTCGAGCTAATGCCATCAATTTGGTTTTGTACGTGGAATTTTTCTTCTTTTATGCTATGGCTGATAACGGAGCAGGTGGCTCTTCTATATGGTAAGAGAACGCTTACCATGAACAACCGCGCACAGTCCGTGCATTGGTTGTGTTGCCAGCTTTTTACGAAGCTTGAGAGGCACTTTTAAGGCCTCCGATATCCTAACTCTATCTGCATACAAGTACCGTTTCTCGCTAAGTATTCTGTGAGCCCGTGGTATCACTTCGGACGAGCCGGCCCATTTAATGAGTTAGCAAATGCTTCAGCATGGCTCTCCCACGGGTGAGAAGTTAGTTATACTTGGCTTGCTTTGTTTAAAAACACTTAAGAGAGGCCAAGGAATGCTAATACCTGTAGGACATTTATTTAAAAGGCTTTTTAATAAATTGGCTCTGAAATACAGCAAGTGAATTTTATTTATTGAGTAGATACAATAATTTTTCACCCGTCGGCCATGTTGAGCCATGCTGAAGAATTTACAAACACACTAATTGGGTTAGCCCGTCCGAAGTGATACCACGTGCTCACAGAATACTCCGCGTGATATGATAGTTGTACTTGAAACAGTACTTCTACAGTTTCATTGTGGGAGTGAGGATACCTTAAAAATATAGCGGAAAGAGACAACACAACCAATGCGCGTATTGTGGCGCGGTTGTTCATGGGCGACGGTATTCTCTTACCATATAGGAGACCCACCTGCTCCGTTGTCATCTATACCATAAAAAAAACCCTAGCCTCAGGTGTGCTACGGTTATGTTACAGGCCTTTAAATTATGTCTAAACGAAGCTATTGTAGAATTGTAGTTTAAAGGGAACAAATTCTATATCTAAGTATTGGGAATGAAATGTTAACGGTTTTATATTGTATCATCTTTAGCTAACAAAAACTCGATAATAACCAATCAGCGTTCGCAGAACGAATCAAAGGCAGTGCATAGTCGAGCCATCTCGACTCATTGAATGCGAATCGAATAAGAAATCGAATAAGAAATCGATTAAAAAATGATGCGTCGCGCACGATTTCATCGCGATGATTTTCAGTTTCGTGTCAATCTATTGCTTGTTGTGATATCGGCTGCCAACTTGTAATGAACTAAAATGGTGTTCGTTTTATTGTTTATGGTATCTTACAACGGATCCAGCCACCCGGGTCTCCTATATAGTCAACGGACAACCGCGCCAGGTCAGCGCTTGCTGTGTTGCAGTGCAGGCTTATGCCGCTTAACTGGTACTTTTAAGCGTCTACGATATCACACACTCAACGAAAGACAGTAGAAGTATCATTTCAAGTACAAATACCGTTTCACGCTGAGTGTTCTGTTACCTCAGACGAGCTGGCCTAACTAATGCTTTAGCATGGGTCTCCCACAGGTGCGATAGTAGATAAGACACTCGCCCGGCCACTATCAAGCAATACCAGTGATCGACTAAATTATAAATTTCCGGACTCAGATTCGAACTCGATACCTGTCGCTTTATGGTAGATTATCACCCGTGAGAAAGCCATGCTGAAGCATATGCTGACGCATTAATTGGGCCGGCTCGTCCAAAGTTATACCACGGGCTCACAGAATACTCAGCGTGAAACGGTACTAGTACTGTATTTCGCAGAGTGGGTGAAGATATCGGAGGCTTAAAAATGACGCTTTTGCGGCGTAAAAAGCCGGCAACACAGCAAGCGCCGAGTATTACGCTATTGTTAAAGGGTGACGGTGTTCTCGTACAATATAGGACATCCACCTACTCCGTTGTCCGCTATACTGTAAAAAGAGAATGTACCCATAGGGTTGATAAATGAACCAGGTTATAAAAGCCATTAAAAAAATACTTAGAAATAACACATTCATCGATGAATTCAGTTGTAAAAACCGCTGAGAACAATGTGCTAGTTAGTGGGTGCAAGACACACGCGAACGACCCGACCATGACGGAATGAGTGGCAGAGTGGTTATGCGATTTCATATGTGCTGAATTGAAAGCGTTTTTCACGCTTTTTAAACATTCTATATACGAGTCACGGTATATAGTATGCGCGGTGGAGCGTATAGCTTTCTCCTGCTATTCGACAGTTTGCGTGCCACGACGACGCTAAACACACCCATCTGTCTTGACGTAGCACGCCGCTATGAGCACCGCTATAAGACAGCGCGCACTGCGCACTTTTTGTATAGAGCCAGCGCGCACTAATGAGTGGGTGGGCCCATTTCTCTGGAGTGTTTCAAAAAAGGATATACAATCTTATTAATTGATTTCATAATGTTAAGCGCGTTATTTTTATTGTTACAATTTCTACTTGCAATATAAGTGCACCGCAATTTTTAACTGCAGAGCAAACCTGTGTCTGTTACTGGAGCTGTTCTATAGCGTGGAAGAGTTGTTCAAACTCCTAATTTGTTGTTATTCTATAACGTACAACGGAGTTGGGTCGCCTTTATGGTAAGAGAACGCCGCTGGCCATAAACAACCGCCTTACACTCCGCGCATTGGTTGTGTTGCCGGCTTGTAACGCCGTTTAAAAGGCACTTTTAAGGATCTCCGATATCCTCACTTACTATGCGAAACACAGTACATATGCTTCAGCATGGTTCTACCACGGGGGCGACAGTATTAAGACACTCGCCCGAATAAATTATAAATTAAATTATAATTGTCCGTACTGCATTCGAACCCGATACCTCTCGCTTCATGGTACACTTATTAACCCACTTAGCTACGAGGTTCTCTCCGTGCTTATGAACCAATAAGTTGGTACGTGTTCTTGAACTTGTGACATTTGGGCGACTCTTTTACGGTGTAACGGACAACGGAGCAGGTCTCCAAACACATAGGTCTCCTATATAATAAGAGAACACCGCTGCCCATGGATAACCGCACAGTCCACGTATGGGTTTGCGGTTGGCTTAATAGTTTGTTTTCGAGGATTTATATGATAAATTGGTGGTGTTTTATGAGCTCAATTAATGGTAAATGGTATAAATTGATGATATTTTCTCAATAACAGTCAAATAATATTTGGGCTAAACGCTTAGAACACAGAATCGTAAAACTATTAAAACTATAATGATCTAACTGTTCTTATATACCTTCATCTGTATTATATTTTCCTTAAGGAAACGTTGTTAAACAGATAAGATTCATTTAGGATAAGCGGGTCTACGCCAATCAATACCTCCAGCTCTTGCGGGACCGCGGATGCAGTGCCGGCTTTTAAGGGATAGAGACACTTTTAAAGTAAATAATATAATTTTCAAATTGTGATTTTATTTCTATTCATATGTCTTAGTCTCGTCATGTTTATATGGAAATACATTCTTATGTCAAATGTTTGTATTTAAAACATAATTTATATGTAACGTTACTTATAAATACATACTAATGGCTGCTTTTCCATTCATTAAAAATACTTTGAAACCTTAATTTCCCCAATTTTGGCGACAATTACCTCAATATTCCTATTTTATTTATTTATTTCGAAGATTATTTATACCTAATATTACTTATACGTACTAATATATGGGTTCTAAACTTAAAACACTGTAATAATAGGCTATAGAGCTGTTATTACTTTGAAAATGTATATATTAATTTACAGTTTCCATTGTAATGTCGTAATAAATTTACTTTCTTTCTTGCATTAAAATGTTATGCATCCATTTATAATAAATTGTCTGTTATATAAAAAAATATGAAGTTTTAACCGAAAGCCCCATTTTAAAGACCACCCGTACCTCAGTGAAATGTCAAAATAATTACGATCTCCATATAGGATCGCATGCAAGCAGAGACGATTATTACAAAACAATTCTCCCTCTTAAAATGTTAAAATAAATTGCATGAAAGGGCTGCATTAATAAGTTATTCAGTTTTGTCTTACATTTAATGCACAATTTTTTTATGACAGACCAACGGAGTAGACGAGTGTACAATATAAACAGCTCATCGGCCCCCATCGAATTCGCCAAAATCCGCTGTGGTTGTGTTGCTGGCTTATTATACAGAGAGCGGTATAATTGCAAAGGCCATAGATTTCCTCAGCGACACACAGTATTGTACACAATATTTGGTAACATTAGCATGCCGTCCCAAGTGCGTTGGCACATGCTTCAGCATCGCTTCCGAGTAAGTTAGTGTTCAGACACCCTCCCGGCCATTGTCAAGTTATTTCAAAGAGCGAATAAATTATACATTTTTATTTTGCCCTTGGATCGAACCAGGTACCTTTCAATTCATTGAAGGCTTCTTACAACTTAGCTACGAGGCTCTCAATACTTAATTTAAAATAAATAGTTATTATAAAGAAAATCAAATAAAAATTAAAATAAAAGAACAATAAGACTTGGCTCTTTCAAAAAGAGCATATCTAAAAGGTCGGTTACGCACCCGTGCCATGAAACGGCTGGCCATGTGCGAATGACCGCTTATCCTAGGTGAGCCTCTTGCTCGTAAGCGACCATTTTCATAGAAAAAAACAAAGGAATTGTTTAATTTTAATTGTTTAACTAAAACATCTTATATAAAGAAATAGTTAAACTTTCAATACCTAACGGTAAAATTGTCACAAGAAATGTAATTTAATTGAAATTAAGTCACGACTTTATATTTTTACTAGTAAATACGGTTTTTTGTTATTTTTTTATTATACTATACCGGACAACGGAGCTAGTAAGTCTCCTATATGATAAGAGAACATCGCCGCCCATGGTCAACCGCGCCACAATCCGCACATTAATTATTTTGTCAGCTTTTTAGGAAGCCTAAGCGGCACTTTTAAGGGCCTCCGATATCCTCACTCACTCTGTGATGTATTCTGTGAGCCCGTGATATCACTTCGGACGAGCCGGCTCAGTTAGTGCGTTAGCATATGCTTCAGCATGGCTCTCCCGCGGATACAATATTATAAAGACACTCACCCGGCCACTGTCAAGCCCTTCTAGAGACCGAATAAATAATAAATTAAATTATTATTGTCTTTCATGGTGCACTTGTAAGGCCATTAAGCTACAATGCTCTTAGTGTTATTCATATTAAATTGCAAATGAAAAATGTGGAAGCATTTCAAGATCGCCAAGTGCTGATAAAAAGAAAGTTTTATTTACTCTTTTCGAGTTATAATAAAATAAATTGTCACTGCAGTACAAATTACTGACAAATTATCTTACTTTATACAGCAAGAATTGGCTGAATAAACTAATTGTGCGACAGCTACTGTAAATGCCACTTTTTTATCACGTAAGAGAGACATGGCCTTTGGTATTATCATAAATTTTAAAGAAACATTAAAATTAAAGAAAAAGTATATACGATGAGGTTTTCTTTACATATGTAAAGACTTCTTATTAAATATGACTGTTTTCTTACTCAGACATAGACAAAGCTAAATGTCAACACTGAATAAGATGTCATTATATTGTTTTATTAGAAAATAATTATTTTTGTAATTATTAATTTATATTTTACACATAATTGTTAATTTATAAGACTAGAAGTAAGAGCTTCAAATTAATTAATTGTAACAAAAAGTGGACCTAATATAAAAAACTCAATTAAGCCGTCAATGCTCAAATGTGTCGTGCGATCGCATCTGTTGCTAACTTATAATTGGCAAAATAATAACAGCGTGTGAAGCGTACCTTCGACAATTTACTTAATTTTTACCGCAAAAAGTTAACTTACTTAGACACTGTTTTGTTCCGTTCTAACCCTCGCGGAAAGCAACGTGTGAGACGTGGATAGAGGTCAATTGACTTAGGTTCTCTAAGTAAACTAAAAAATGTTATTAATAGACTTGACATTGTAATTTTAAAAAAAGAGCTCCGCCCTGTTCGTTTGAAATTTATTATTTTGTAGTATTTCATTTAATGTCAAGCCATAGCCAATAGAAAACGTTGAATTGACAACCCATAATTTTGTAATTTCTTTCGATCTTTAAACTGGTAGAACCTCTCTACTTATTTTTTTTTCTATGCGTTAACTGTTTCTCTATATATATAAAAATTAATTTTCAAAATGTATGTACGCGCATCACTTTTTAACCGCTGCATCATCATCATCGTCAGCCCATTCAAGTTTACTGCTGGACATAGGCCTCCCCAAAGAGGCATGGTCATAGCGGGGTTATTTGCCTTAATCACCACGCTTGGCAGGCGGGTTGGTGATCGCAAAACATTTTTAACCGCTGCATAAAACATGAAAATTCTTTTAATTTTTTATTGGTCAGAAGGATAAGGTTAGTGCGAAAAACTATATAAAATTGTAGTATTGAACTGATGAATCGACTTGAATGAGTTTTTTATATGCATTTATACATTCATTTCATTCATTTGATATATGTATTCATTTAACGCATTCCATTTATTTGTTCACTGTGTTTTTATATTAAATGTATATCTATATTAATAAAAGAAATTCGTGTAGTTACACCGAATAAATACTCATAAAGTTCAGTTCATACCAAATCAGTTAAGTCGTTCTGATTTGGTTAAAAATTTGGTGGAGAGCTTTGAACCAGGAGAAGGACATAGAAACTTTTTACCCGACTACTAACATGGAGGGCATGTTTTTAATATATCAATTTTTAGGGTTTCGTTGGAGCCAGGTAGTTGCCTACAGGGCAGGATTTCGTCTCCCGGGACTAATAGTAATTTATAATTAATTACTTTCTTGAGTTTCATCAATTGTTAAGGTAACAAAATAATTAAATATTTTACGAAAAACTCTGATAAGAGGCTTTCGTAACATATTTAATTGAAAACAACGCACCCAACTGTGAGCTAAAAGCCACAGCCTGCCACACCAGCCTGCTGCTAGCGCGGTTACCATTAAACTATAGAAAACAATGAAAAATCGTACAAAATTCGTCTATTTAGGCGACTATAAATCATGGTAACTACATATCTATTAGTGAATCCAGCAGATGTCTTTCTTCCCGAAACGGTACTGCGTCCAACTTATGTAGTGTTTCCCAAATTCTGTCTTGGTCTAATATTTGTGCAAGATCAAAACCAAGACAGCCTTATGTTAGAAAGACCAAGACTGACCGTGTAAGACTTGAGCAACAACAAGAGTAAGCCTGCAAGACTTGCAATCTTGCAGCTATATTTAATTTGTTTTTTTTTTTGGAAGTGATTTTTGGAATTACTCATTAAAATTTTAGACATTTATAAATCTGGTCGGTCTTTACTACGGCTATGCTAATTCAACCTCAAAATATTCCTATTCTGATAGGTTTTTCTAAGATCTGAAGTAAATTTTAATAAATAGCAATGGTCCAATAGTTAATTGCATGACTCTTGCTGAACAATACAAAGACTGGCTAAGTCTTGAATTTGGGCAACACTACTTATGTGATACTTTTTATTACATATAAGACAATTTACGTAATATCATTATATATAATTGCTATTATAAATAAGGCTATGGTATTGCAAAGTTTCATTAGAAACAATTAAGTGGTTTTTGCATAACGGAGTAACTATCCATACCTAGAATCTTTCGCGTTTATAATATTAATAAGATATTTTATTAGATTATTTGATATTTTTTAAGAAAATGCATTTATCTCTTTTTTTAAGTTTACTTATAAATGGTTCTTATAGGATATTATAAAAGGTTTTTGAAAACATTACATAGCTTATGTATTAAATAATTTGTAATACAACCTCAAACAGATACGTGTTGACATAGGTCAGTGATAGATATGGTGAAGGACTATAGAGAAATCGTCTAAATATGTCTGTATTTTTCTGTTTTTGGAATAAATTCCAAGAAACCTAACATTTTTATATGAAATTAAACTGTTGAATCGGGGTAATGGAAAATAGTATGTATTAAGAAAATTTTATGAACCTAAAAAGTTTAAGTAATACGTAATTTAAATTAGTTTTATTAAAATGTAATAAATATATCGGTGATAATTTCTGGTGAATAACACAAAAAAGCTAATAAAATTGAAAAAAAGACAAGGCGAACATACCCATAGACAAATACAAACAACAAACACAACACAACAACACACACACACAAAAATCACGACACACAGACCAGCCAGCTGATCGCGGCAAGGTCGTCGGGTCATTGTGCCCGCGGCTCCCATTCGCGCAGGCGCGCGCGCAGCCCGCGCACTCCGCAGCGAATGAAGAGGCTTAGAACTATTTCAAATCTCTCTAATACTCTCACGCAGCCCCATTTTAGTGTGCATTGGTGTGATTTGCGGAAACCACTTGAACGCAACCTTTTATCACACATACGCCGTTTACTCCTCAGAAGTCAGAGCTTCGAAAAAGCTGAAAGTAATAGTTTAGTTTAAAAATCAGTTTCTGGAAGGGTTTGACAGTGGCCGGGCGAGCGTGTCACACTTTTATATCAAAAACCACCGCAAAGGTAAGCTGACGCACTAATTCGGCCGGTTCGTCCGAAGTGATACCACGGGCTCACAGAATACTCGGCGAGTAATGGTAGTTATATTTGAAACGGTGCTTCTACTTTGTTTCACTGAGGATTGAAAATTGCCGTGAAAGTGGCGTAAAAATCCGACAATATAACTAATGCGCGGATTGTGACGCGGTTGTCCATGGGCGGCGGCATTTTTTGTTGTCCGCTATACCATAAAAAACATAAAATAAATGAAATGAAAACCATGCTGACGCATTTAGTGGGCTACCTCGTTGGTAATAATACTATAGACTCACAGAAGAACACCGTGAAATACCCTACTTACTGAGTTTCGCTGAGTGAGGATATAGAAGACCCGTGAAAATACCGCTTAAGCGTTAAACAACTGAAACTTGATCTCTTATTATAGAGAAAAATACTATTTAATGTCATTTTAATTAAATAAATATGTCTACAGCTAATGACAATGAATATTGGGCACTGTAATGGTATGCTTCAGCATCCTTTAAAATTATGCCGCTTAAGCGGCTCAATAATCCGGTAACACATCCAATGCGCGAAATGTGGCGCGGCTGTCCATGGACAGCAGTGTTCTCATACTATATAGAAGACCCACCTGTTCCGTAGTCCGATGTACTATAAAAAAGCGAGAAAACGGCTCATATGGATGGCGCAGTTTGAATATATGTATTAACCAATGACAGTGAATGTTGGAAAATCTTTGAACCGTAACAATTACTTTGCCAATAATGTGTGGCTGATTTTTATTAAGTTAACAACAGAGTGTTTATGTGCTGCACAAAATTCCTTAATAACGCTCAGTTGTGGAATGAAAAACATCGAGCTGATACGTATGAAATTGTATTGCCTCATGATCGCACTCAAGTCCCACCGAATGCGGCTGCCGGATAATCCGGCAGAAGTACAAGGCGACCAGCGGAAGAAACTGTTTCTCTTCGAGGTAAATTAATGCTTTCATACTTCTTTATTAAGCTTCCTTTATTAATTCGTCGTAGACACGAAACGACATCGGAACGTGCATTAAATAAAAACAAATGGACAATAACTACTTTAATTATCGCGAACAAAGACGTTAACCTGTCTTACGACAAAGTATTATATAATCGTTTATTAATTACAAAACAGTTAAACAAATATATTTTTAGCGTCGTAGCTAACTGAATGGTTTTTATAAATCTACCACAAAAACTAGAGGGTTTAAATTCCAATCCGGATAATTTAATTTTTAATTTTATTGGTCTATGGAAGTGTGCGACAGTGGCCAGACAAGAGCAGCAAGACACGCACCCGTGGGAGAGTCATGCTCGTCCGATATAACAGGACGGGCTCACAGAATACTTAGCGTGAGACGGTACTTGTACTGAGTTTCGGTGAGTGAGTATATCGGAGGCCTTTGAAGTTATGTCGTTTTATTTATGCTATAGCGGACAGCGAAGCAGCTGGGTTTCCTAGAACACCGCCGCCCATTACCAACCGCGCTACAGTCTGCGCATGTTTGTGTTGCCGGCTTTTTATTTTTTACATCTGCCTGAGTGCCGTAAAAAGCCAGTAGATAATACAAATCAAAGTCACGATGTTTGATTTTTTAAAAAGTTTAAATAATAATTTATATACATGGAAACATCTGTGTCTATGGTCAAGGTTTTATTAACCGTGTGACTCGGCGGCATATGCGTTGATGTCTTTTACTTGCGTATAAATTAACAAGCGTAAAGCTTAGAATCTATATCTATAATAACTGTAGTAGTAGTGTTGAATGGATATTGATCACATAAATAATTTAGTTAAAAAAAATTTCTTGTAAATTTTTAAATTTTATTATACTTAAAAGTAAAATATTGCCCATAAACTAGTTTAATTGGAAAAAAAGTGATATTTAATACTATTAATAAACCTTCAGTTTAGAAATATGTCAAGATAAGAGATAATAAAATTTCAGAATATATAGAATATTATATATATGTATATATAATATATATACAGAATATAAATAACGCGCTAAAAATATTTTTGAAGGAGACAATGTTAGTGTATCTTAAAAAAAATTCAATATAAATCTGTAAAACAAAAACAAAATATTTATTTCTACATGGTATTATTTTTACGTCCATCTAAAAAACGGCTGTATTAAACAGAACTGTAGACTTGCTGGCTGCAGAACACCTACGTTAAAATATTACTTACATTTATTTAAATAAAACATGCAAATAAAAACTTTTTTTTTTTTAATCGAGGAGTTATATTTTGTTCTTATGAAGTCTACGAAGTTAGAAAATTGGTTTGCATGCAAATAAATATTGTTAGCACTGTATGCGCTATCTAACACATAAAATATAATTTTTATCAAATAAGGTTTTATTATTAACAGTTTTAATGCCTTATGAAGTCAGTTGAAGCTTTTTGTTGATCGTGTGCGTATAGCGTTGCACTTCCGACCCCTACCACACGGAGGAGGTATCGGTTCTTGCCTCGCCTCACGCGGTGGGGCGATAGAAAGCAAACATGATGAATGTCAGGTGTAGGTTACATTTATATATGTATCACGAAAGAGAAAGGGTTTCTATATACAATAGATGAAGAAGCGATAACGTTCTAAATATTAGTAAAAAAAACTGTTTTCTATCTGAGGACGCCTAATGCGGTTACTCTAACTGAGTGGACTTTATTTACCTCGATGTTTGTCCCATGGTACTTGTACTTGAAACGGTACTATTCCAAACCCAATAAATATTGGGTTAAAGTTTACTCAGCACACGAAATATTCAGCGTGAAACGATACTTGTACAAAAAGTCGGCACCACAACCAATGCGAGGACTGTTGCGCGGTTTTCAATTGGTGGCGGTGTTCTCTTACCATATAGGAGACCCAATGCTCTGTTGTCCGCTATACTATAAAAAAAAGGATGTAAAGAAATGACCCGTGAAAATTCTTACATCACGTGCACTTCTTATCTCTTAATTACAAAACTGAACAGTGTACCTACTACTTTGCATATGTTATATTTTTAAAAATAGGGATTCTTAATAAACGCCAATAATGTAACAGGGTGTAAAATTATCAAAAATTACCCAACAAGAAGGATTTTTTGTTTGTGCGTTAAAATAAGTTTTTTTTAAATATTAAATCCTTCAAAACCGAGACAAATTATTTTTAATTAATGTTAACATTATAATTTATTACATTTCTTTTAAATGTTATTATATAAATATTGAATAAAAATATTATTATATTTTATAGAAATTATTTCAAACTATTACGGCGTTCAATATGAAATAGTTTAGTAGTACGTTGAATTATTTTTAACGTCTATTAATAATAAAATGTGGGTAGTTGTAACTCCAATATACGATGTCGTCCATTATTTTGTTATGACAATTTGTGGTGACAGGAACAAGTAATAGTATTGGAACGTAATTCTTTAATAGTGAAATCGTTTCCTTTTTATTTTATTCCATTAACTATTATGGATAATTGTCCCTTCGGCAGGAAACAGGTAAGTTTAAAAGTGTTTATTTACATTCTAACACATTTACCGCCTTTGACCTTTTTCATATTATTTCTCAAGTTTTTCTCATTGTGTAATCGCTTGTGGTGTCTTTTTATAGAATAGGGAACAATGGAGCAGGTAGGTCTCCTATATGGTAAGAGAACACCGCGCCCATGGACAACCACGCCACAATCCGCGCATTGGTTGTTTTGCTGGCTTTTTTACGTCACTCAAGCGGCATACTTAAAGGCCTCCGATATCCTCACTCACTCAGCGAAAAACACTACACGTACCACTTCATCGCCAGCACGTCTGAAGCGATACAACTGGCTCACAGAATACTCAGCGTGAAATGGTAGTTGTATTTAAAACGGTGCTTCTGTGTTTCGTTGATTGAGTGAGGCTATCGGAGGCCCTTAAAAATGCCGCTTAAAATGCTAGAATCACAACCAATGCGCGGAATGTGGCGCGGTTGTTCATTAGCAGCGGTGTTCTCTTACCATATAGAAGACCCATCTGCTTAGTTGTCCACTACACCATAAAAAAGAGATCCTTGTTTCGCAAGAGATACTTTAAGTCGTGGCAAATATTAATTCTCGGTGAGCTAAAATGCCATTCTGGCCAACAGAAGCAAACCTTGAAACCACAAGATATATTTTCAAATTCTCGACTCGTTTCAGCTGAACACAAAGCGAAATGAAATTGACAGATTCATTTACAGTCGGGATTATGTGACTGAGAAACGACAATTTTGGAAAACCTGGACATACGATTGTAATGACTTCTTGGTAAATATTTTCAACACTGAAACTATAGAAATAAATATTCAAAATGTGTTTAAACTCATAACAGTAACGTGTTTTTTATCAAACTTGATGGTAACGGGCGGATGAGAGCGCCATGTTGAGACATTGCAACGCACTAATTTGGCCAACTTACATAATACTCAGCGTAAAATAGTTGTACTTGAAACGGTGCTTCTACTGTTTCGCTGAGATGGTGAGGATATCGGAGGCCCGTAAAAATGCCACTTAAGTGTTGTAGAAAGATGACAACACAACCAAAGCGCTGTACTGTAGCCCGGTTGGGTATGGGCGGCGATGTTCTCGTACCATATAAGAGACCCATCTGCTTCGTTGTCCGCTATACAATAAAATTAAATAAAAATGGTTAGATAACTTCGCCGCCCATGGACAGCCGTGCAATAGTCTTTTGTTTGCTGGCTTTTTACGCCTATTCAATGATAACTTGGTGTTCCATATCCTCAATTATTCAGCGAAAAATAACTATTCGCTGATATTCTGTGCTGTAGCATGCTTCAGCGTGGCTCTTCCACTGGATCGAAGCTAAATTAGCAAGGTTTTCAGGATACAAATAGGTGGCCCAGGCGAAAGTACTTAAACCATTTAGACAAAGCCTTCGGAATGGTGAAGGACCGTGAAGTAAACACGAAAAAACTATGGCCTTGTAAACCAAGGAAAAAGAGTTTTCTCAGATCTGCCAACAGCATACTGGACTTACCAAGCTTAAGTTTTGCAGAATGTAAGTATTCAACATATTTAATATACCTTCATTGTTCTGACGAATGTAATAATTCTTGACAACAAAAAGTCACCGGAGACCAAAACACTCTTAAGACACAACAAGATTCAGTTTTGTTCGCAGAAAAGCCAAAACAGAGAGGGTTCTATGTATAGAACGATGGCGAGGACCCATTTTCCCTTCCAGCCTCACACCAGTGAGCCAACATCTGGCCTTTTAGGTCTATCAGGTCAATCTATCTCCCGTAACGGCAAGCCAAGGTTTGTGTATCAAAGAAGAAACCCTTATGCTAGCCGCAGCAAAATAAGTTCCATTCTGCTATGCTGTAGTTGCTTCTTTTTTCTTGTATCTGTATGTTGGGAGAGAGTTAGATTTAAACCTATACTTATAATGTCCTTTGTTAAAGTTTTGGGTAGTTGTTTCCTAATTAAACTATACCGCACGCAATCCCTGAAAGGCCGACGACGCACCTGCAGCAGCAGAGTCCGGATGTAGCAATGGGCGGATGACCATTTATTCTAGATGAGCTTCCCTAATAGAAATAGAAAAGATTTATAAACACGCCATCTAGTATTCAATTGCTTGAAGTGTAAAAAATGTTGTTTTTAATTGTGAAAATGGACTTTAATTCATTACAATTTCCAATTTCATTTACATTAAAATCCATTTTAGATCAATTTGCAGTCAATTTAGCCTTGTTCTAAGATATTTCAATCGTTCTAGATCCAGAGTTATTGGACTGGGGTCGCAATGGTATCCTGGTAGCAGCATTAGGTAAGAATTATTACAAATGGAGTTGGGATTTGCAAAATGATGCTGGCCGGGGACACACTGTTCAAAATATACAGACCTGCAAAATAAGCCCCAATAGCGACTACCTTGCGGTGAGAAATTTTGATACTTTATACTTTGATGCTATTTCAGCCGTGGAGAGACATACTGAAGTGTAGCTGACAAGGCGCTGAGTGGACAACGGAGCAGGTGGGTCTCCTATATGGTAAGAAAACAGCGCCGCCCATGAACAACCGCGCTACAATCCGCGCATTTGTCATGTTTCCGGCTTTTTACATTTAAGTGGCGTTTTTAAGGGTCTCCGATATCCATCACTCACTTTGCGAAATATAGTAGAAATTATATTTCACGCTGAGTATTATGTGAGCCCGTGCTATCATTTCAGACGAGTTGGTCCAATAAGCGCGTCAGCATATGCTTCAGCATGGCTTTCCCACGGATGTGACAGTATTAACACACTCGCCCGGCTACAGTCAAGCCCTTCCAGAGACCGAATAAATTATAAATTTAATCAATTAATTTCAGTTGGGCTTGACCTTGAAACAAATACACATACACAATTATGAAACGAATAAATTGGTATATCAATTGAGTTGTCCTTGCAAGGGGTTGAATAACAATTGCTCCATCACGAGCATGGACTGGAGCCCTAAAGGGGATGGCCTTATAGTGTGAGTTTTTACCTTTTTAGCCACTTTAGAGTGCCTTATTTACCTCAGTGCCTTAAGACGAAAGTCTTTAACTAGTGTGTGTTATCAGCGATGATTTACGATGCGGAAACGTGGTCTCTAACCATCGGCCTCATCTCAAAGCTCAGAGTCGCTCAGCGAGCTATGGAAAGGGCTATGCTTGGAGTTTCGCTACGTGATCGAGTCAGAAATGAGGAGATTCGTAGAAGAACTAAAGTTACCGACATAGCTCGCCGAATTAGCAAGCTGAAGTGGCAATGGGCAGGCCGCATCGCGTAGAGAAGTAGATGCAGGTCGCCTCCGACGGGTATTCATCCATCCGGAGATCCAAGGGGTGGCCTACGTCCAGCAATGGACGTCTTACAGCTGGAATGATGATGTTTAGAGCATACAAATATGAACATACAAGGAAGTTATAACATATTTCGCATATAACGAAGTGGTACTTCACTTCTGGCCATCGCTTACACCTTTATAAAGCGCAAATTCGGCCTCATATGGAGTACTGCTCGCACCTCTGGGTGAGAGCTCCCAAATATCAGGTTCTTCGTCTACATCGCATTCAGCCTAGAGCAGCTCGAATTGTTAACGACCAGATTCTTTCCGATTGGTTTGACTCTTTGGCGTTGCGTAGTGATGTTGCTTCGCTCAGCATCTTCTACTGCATCTATTATGGGGAATGTTCGGAGAAGCAGTTTGGACTTATACTGGCTGCTGAATTTCTCCATCGAACATCGAGGCAGAATTCAAAGTTTCATCGCTTTCACCTCGATGTTTGTCGTTCCACAACTGAGCGTGATTTAAGGTATTTTGTGCCGCGCACCACCTCTCTATGGAATCAGCAGCCAGCATTTATTTCCAAACCAATACGACTTGGGGACCTTCAAGACGAGAACGCACACTTTCCTTAAAGGCCGGCAACACACCCGCAGCTCTGCAAGTGCTGGGGGTGTCCATGGGTGGAGGACCGCTTGCTGTAGATGAGTCTCCTGCTCGTTTGCCACCGTTACTATAAAAATATATACAACATGCGATTTTTGATAAACCAATCAAGAAAATTGCATTCAACATTCTGCAGACAACGGAACAGGTGGTTTCTCTTATACGGTAAGAGAACACCGCCATCCATCAATAACTGCACCACGTCCGCGCATTGGTTGTGTTGCACTTGAGCGGAATTTTTAGGGCCTCCAATATCCTCACTCAATCCGTTTCAAGTACAACTGTCATAACACGCTGAATATTCTTTAAATCCGTGTTATCTTTTCGGACGAGCCGGCCCGTGCGTTTTAAAAAAAACTGCGGAAATAGTGCAGTAGGCTCACCTAGGGCAAGCGGTCCTCTGTGGACACCGCTAGCATTTTCAGAGTAGCGAGTGCATTGCCGGCCTTTAAGGAGTATATACGCTCTTTTCTTGACGGTCGTATATATATATCATCGTATTGGTTTGGAAATACCTCCTCTGGCAGCTGATTCCACAGAGAGATGGTGCGCGGCACAAACTGCCTTAATAACGCTCAGTTGCGGCACGACAAACTAAACTTTTAATTCCGCCTCTATGTTCATGCATGGTTCTCTCATGGGTGCAAAATAAAATTTTCTATTAGTTTTATAAAGATAAATTTCTGAGTTTCAGAGTGTTTACAATATCAAATATTCTTTCAGCGGTTGTTGTCGAAATGCTGTGACATCATTTGACAGATATATGGAACCTTTGAACACAATGTCGTGGCGGCCAAAACAATACCGTCAGTCGGTGAATATTGTTCGCATTTCGCCAGACGCGAGATACGCGGCCGTCGTTCACTCCTTATCGTGCGACATCGTTATTTTAGAATGGCCTACCTTGCAAGTGTATCATAAAATCCAGTTAGATGATAAAATCACTACGGTATGTCATTCAATATTTTTCTATATTCCGCAAAGTGTGTCCACAGTAAACTGGTGTATCTGTCTTTGATTGGTGTGCCTCGGAAAATAAGTTGTCTTATAATGTTAATAATATAAGTATAATAGTAATCATCATTCATCATCATCATTTCAGCCGTAAGACGTCCACTACTGGACACAGGCCTCTCCCTTGGGCCTCCAGTAAATGCATCAGTAATAGTAATAAAAAAATTATAATATTAATTGTTATGTTAAGTTATAAGTAAGGGTAAGAAATTTGGGTACATATATATCTTCTTGCGAGTGCATTGTTGTGGTAAATAGGTAAATGTTGATTTATAATTATTACATAGAATCTTTTTTTAATCTGGTACGCATTTTTTTGAAGATCCTAAATCGTATGTTTTACGATGCTCGTTCTGTTTCATTGACTAAGTGAGGATGTCGGTCGCCCTTATATAAGTTATAGATATCAATTGAATGGTGTAAAATCCGGCAACACAACCAATACGCGGATTGTGGCGCGGTTGTTCATGGGAAGTGTTCTCTTACCATGTATAAGATCCACCTGTTACATTAATCGCTGTAGAATAAGTTCTCTGCCATAGTTATCATCTTAAAATAGACAAAATCTGATATGCTGCGGTTTCTATGGTAACCGATTTTATTGATTTTTAAGTTATAAAAGTGTAACTACAGTTTTGGTATTAATAATGACTGTGGCGCGATTGTCCATGGGCGGCGGTGTTCTCGTACCATATAGGAGACCCATCTGCTCCGTTGTCCGCTATATAATAAAAAAAATCATAAACCAGCATATTAAATTCATGTTTCGCGTAGTTTGGTGCTAAACTCCTTCGAAACTACTTGACCGATATTTGTGTAATTTTGTGTGATTACGTGTGATTGTGTGAGGCCTGAGACTTGATCTAGATTTATTTTTCACATCCCTAAATATTAAGCCTAATTTTATATGATTTCGCTTTTAAAGATACATAATAAAACCCTGCGTTTTTACCGATCTACCATTATCCCCTATTTTTTAATAACAATGTGTGCCGGACTCAGCTTTTTTCCCAACAAAGTGAAATCGATTTAAAGCAATAAACCTATGTGCACTAAGGCCTCATTTACACGGCATTGTCCGGAACGTTTTTTGCAGTATACGTCTTTACGTATGAACAGTGACCGTACACCGTACATAGATCCATTAACACTCGTAGAGCCTCGTAGCTCGTGTTAATTAGAAATTATAATTTAATTTATAATTTATTCAATCTCTGGAAGGGCTTGACAGTGGCTGGGCGAGTGTCTTAATACTATCACACGCGTAGGAGAGCCATGTTGAAGCAAATGCTGACGCACTGATTGGGCCGGCTCGTCCGAAGTGATACCACATGCTCATAGAATACTCAGCGCGAATCGGTACTTGTACTGTGTTTCGTAGAGTGAGTGAGGATATCGGAGGCCCTTAAAAGTGGCGCTTAAGCGGTGTTAAACCCGGCAACACAACCACGGACTGTGGCGCGGTCGTCCATGGGCGGCGGTGTTCCCTCACCATATAGGAGATCCACCTGCTCCGTTGTCCGCTATACTATAAAAAAAGAATTTAAAACAAAATTTAACACGTTTTATTTTTACAATTAATATTATCTACTTCCTGGATTTAAAAGACTCGGGGTTTTGTACTGCCCTGGCTCATGGGTACCCGCTTCGATCATGCGTATAAATAGAATTTATAATTTGATTTGTAATTTATATAGTATTTGTAAAACCTTGATAGTGTCATTTCACTGTCAATGAACTTAATGTCATGTTGTTTTGAATGCCGAGTACTCTTAAAATGTATCGACGGTATATAATGATAAAATGTTATGTTAAATTAAATACTAAACATAGTTTATTTAGTTATGTGAATAAAAAGTGTTATTTAAATTATTAGTTAGCTTAATTTAAATGGAGGTTATGTTGTGGTATCTACTCGATAAATAATGTTTACTTATTTTATTTTCAGAGAAACAAGGTGAAATTTATTTCTACACCCTGAAATTAAAAGTGTCTTATATAATGGTGCATATGTTTTAAGCCTATTTTAATCAAAATTGACACACGAATCGTGTTATTAATAATTCGGTTATGCCGTGTCTACATAACAGCCTTTTAGCCTAATCCGATAAGTACAAGAAGAAATAAGAAGATTGTAATTGAACGTCAGAAGTACCGCTGCATCTCCGGATTAATATTAAGAGCAGAGTATACTTTACGTGTAGCTTTACCTATGGTTTTCTTGAATACGTATAAAGCTTTTGGTATATGATACCTTTTTTGGTATCTACATTTCGTTATTAAAAACTCATTAAATATGTCATGATGACTATTTTTTATAGATTAATGACTTATTGAATACCTAAACGAAACGTTATTATTAATGCAAGCAATAAATTAGTATAATTATTATATTACTGGCATAGAAATATCAGTAATTTTATCAATTTTGTTAAACCAAAAACCTGTGGAAGAGACATACTGATGTACTAATAAGGCAGGCTCGTAAGTGTGACACCACAGATTCAGCGAGTATCAGCGTGAAACTAGTAATGTTTCGCTGTGTATATCGGAGGCCACTCAAGCGGCGACTGTGGTGCGGTTGTCCATGGGTGGCGGTATTCTCTTACCATACAGGGGATCAACCGTTGCAAGCTAAATTATATAAAAAAGTAAAGTAATTTTCATAGCCTTATACTATTTTCAGGTGACAAATGTAACTTTGAAAGTTTGGGTTAAACTTTAAAAAAAGCGTTAAATGTTTACAAGACGTGTTAGATCTTTGGAATTGGAGCAGTTCTTTTACTCTAGCTAAACGACAATTCTATTTCTTGATTGACGTATGTACGGAACACTGAGTCGATTTCGGAAGCATGACGGCGATTATTTAAATTCTAATTCAGTAAGATACTTATTACATTATAGAATGTGATGGTTTGTATGTCACCTGACCGAAGCCCGCTACTTGTCATTCAATATACAATCTTTATAACTCTGATCAAACAGTTATCGTTTCAATTAATATTTTCCCTTTTAATTTGTAGATTAAATTAATTGCCGCGCACCACCATGTACCTTATACGTACCAAAAAGCGTACCTATTCCTAAAATATTTTTGAGACAGCATTTTTGAGAGACTCGTAGCTTAATGGTTTTAAAAGTGTACCATCAAGCAAGAGCCCATCGAGTTCGAAACCCGGTCTGAAAAAGTATAATTTAATTTATAATTTATTCGGTGTCTGGAGGGGCTTGACAGTGGCCGGGCGAGTGTCTTAATACTGTCGCACCCGTATGTATTTGTATTTGTAGGTATAATGATATAAGGAGATATAATGAGAGATTTAATATAATGTATATTTACAATAGTCTTTATATTCCCATGATAAGAAAAAATATTACGTTAAATACATTTAATTAGAATGTCTCTCTCTGGGGCTAGTTTTGTTAAGTAGTAAGTATTGAATTATCTCTATGAAATAATATAAAGTTGTTATTATGTTTAAATGTTTCACGAGAGAAACACTGCCAGCGAAATGGCTCCTTTGAGAGAAATAAATTGTACCACTTATGAGAATTGTTTGCAATACATTCTGTTAATTTAACACTTTTAGTTTTAATACTATCGCCGTTGATGTATAACGTTTTATTTACTTATTATTTTAAAAATCTTTTGTAATTGCACAGTGTTTTGAAACAACTTGAAAATATATTTTTAAATATGATAACTCGAAGAAATTCTTATCACCTATTGTGTAGATGTTCCGTGTGGTCATCGAATCAGAATAGTACCACTCTCAGTCTTCCTAATGGGATGTTGTAAGAGGCGACTAAAGGGCACTTCATCGGAGGGTGGGCAGTAGCGCCCTTCCGAGTATAGCAGATGTTATGCGATCATCAACACGCCTGCCAAGCGTGGTGATTAAGGCAAAACAACTCATGAAGGTGGGCGTCTTTGGGGGAGACCTATGTCCAGCAGTGGACTTGATAAGCTGATGATGACTGTGTAAATACAGATTAAAACTTAAGGTTTCAATTAAACTATCGCAAGAGCTGAAATATTTAATTATGAAAATTAGCCCAAATAAACTATATAAACTTTCATTGCCAATTGGGAGGCAAACAAGCAAAAATGCCGTTTAACTGGCGTAAAAAGCCGTCAACATAACAAATGCGAAGACTGTGGCGCGGTTGTCCATGGGCGGCGGTATGCTTTTACCATATAAGACACCCACCTGCTCCGTTGTAAGCCATATTATAAAGAAAGACCCTCCTCTAGTATAAGCCCATATAGTTTTTGCCTATGGACAGCCATAGCCCGTTCTAGGCCGCGGATTCTTTGCCGGCCTTTTAAAGATGCATGCATCACAATGTCTGGAAATACTTCTGCATGCAGTTGATTCAACAGAGTAATTCACAGCGCAAAATGCTATAGAAAACTAACAGTTGTGGAACGATAAATATCGAGGTGATACAGATGAAACTTGGCATATTCATCATATTTATATATATCATCTGATAAGGAGACATTCTCTAACCATCATTTAGATGCTAGGCAGGTAATCAAAACGACCGTCACAATTAAGGAATCCTAGTAATTACACAAATATTCGTACTATTAAATCAAAACGTACCATCGATATAAAATAAACCCAATCAAAATATTCGCTTGTCAAACGAAACTAACATAACTGTATTTGAAATATATTATTTATTAGAAAAGCCAGAAGTAGCGATCACAACTCTCGTTAACCTTAAACATAAGAGGCTTCCATGCATTCTTAAAATGTCCCCATCATCCAGCGGATCTCAAAGTATTATTTTGCTGAACTTTGAGGTATTTCTTGGAGGTAAATTCCGGTGCATATAAATGTTCTCAATGTGCATGTAATTTTAGTAACTAGATTACCAATTGTTGGTATTCAAATAAAAAATGGTATTCTCGCTGCTTCAAAATTTATTAAATATAAATATTCTACTATTGCTGGAAACTTCAATGGCATGGAAAAAGGATATGAAATGGTGGTGCCTTAATTATTTTTCATAGCTTTATGTATGTTTCAATTATATTTCAACACAATTTATAATATAAGAACTAATTTAATAAAAACTGAATTTGATAATATTTTCAATATAGATTGTTAAGATTTTAGCATCCTTTTGTTGTTTAGGATCGAGATGGCCAAAAAAAGCTTCATTAGGACACATGAAGGACTATCACAGGATTTGAAATATGTAAGCCAAACAACAGGCTGCCATTAAGTTCGTGGGAAGTCAAAAGAAAATAAAACATCAATGAAAAAACGTTTAAGAATCGCTGCCTTAGTTCAAAGTGGGACCGGTAGGAATGCAGATGGTATCGGAGGCTTAGTTTTATGTGAGTTATAGTGACAATAAATAAATGTTCCGTTTTAACACCTACATACGTCATTGAATAGTTTGAAAGGTATGAGAGTTTTTGTTTTCGCAAATCGACGCTAAATATATTTTTGTTATGGAAATTATCAAGTATTAAATATATATACTTTTTTGTATATCGGGCAACGAAGCCTATGGTTTTTCACCAAGATTACCGTTATTTTCATAACACTTCAAATTCCAATAGAGTTGCATTTCATTTTAAACTAAGTGAATGTAGTTTAATAATATTTGTTTCATTATTAATTCTGTAAGGAATAAAATGTGATTCATAAAATGTACTATAATAACGAGAAAGTTTTTTAACATATAGCTGGCAACAGAGCATATTTCACCGTCTTCCATGGAAAACCGTATCATAATCCAGGTTTGGTTGTGTTGGCGGGTTTTTACGTCGCTTGTTGGTATTACGTAGACAACCTTCGATATCCTCTATCACTCAGAGAAACACTATAAGTATTTTCAAGCTGTTATTGTCTAAGCCTGTGGTAAACTTTTGGTGGACCCGTGGTAGCTCCAATCGAGCTGTATAATACGGAAGCTTCAGCATGACTCTTCAATATGGTGACAGTATTAAGACACTTGCTTAGCTACTATCCAGCCCTTTCAATCACCGTCATATAATTCGCAATAAACAAACTACGCTCCATTTTCTGTTATTAAATAGAAGGTACTTTATTATAATATCTTAATGAAAGTTAAATGAATAATGAAAATTCAAGGAATACAAAAACCAGCCGAACTATTGAAGTTAGTAAGGCTGATATTCAGGTAATAAAACAATTGTATTATGTAATATTATTTCACACAGCCCTATCTTTTATTCGAAGGTAATATCACTAAGAATAAGCGTGAAACGTTGTAGACAGAACTACAGTCGACACCGTTTAAAGTCGACACATGAAACGTCACCAGAAAATTGGATTTCGCAAAATAAATATGTCTCTACATTCGCGTTAAATTTACGCTAAATAAATATAAACCTTGTCTTCATATTGCTAAAGTTTATATTCGATTGTTTAGAAATTGTAAGAGCTCAAAAAGAATTAACTTTTCTCTATACCAATATAATTTACTTTTTGCAAAAGTTATTCTTGCGTCTGGGGATTAAATTTTTGGACAGGTAAATCACCTTGTTATGAAAATGACATTTCACAGTTTATATTGCTAATCCGGTTGACGGTTTTAATCCTATTGTTGCTGGAGTCCCTATATGTCATTGATTTTAAGTTGCATAAACTCGTCTATTTAACAAAGATATATCATGATGGTCAATAATTTATAAAAGAAACATTCTTGGGCTGAATCTCTATATTTTAAGAGCCTCTTTTGGCAAACAACGTCTCACATAGTCTAAGCGGACCTCCGCCCGTGGACACCCTTAGCCCTTGCAAAGACACGGCTGCATTGCCTTTCACGGGTGCTCTTTCTTGAAGGTCCCCAAGTAGAATTAGTTTCAGCTGGTATCAGCTGGCAGCTAATTTCGCAGTGTTGGTGCGCCGCACAAAATTCCTTAATAATGCTCAGTTGTATGTAAAAACGATCGAATTCAACAAACGATAAAGATCAAATATATTCTCTTGACCTAAAGGTAAGCTACCGTGAACTCAGTGATACCGAGTTTGATCCCTGGCCTGATAATATATCCAATACATATTTTTACATTAACAAACTAAGTTTTAATGTCCTTATAAAGTCTTAATAGTGGCCGGGCGAGGCATTGTCTTACCAATGGTAGAACCATGCCCAAACACTAATTGCGCCAATTCGTGGAGTATCACCACGAGTGCAGAATTCCAGGGTGCAGTACTTCTTTGTACTGTTTCGCTTATTGAATATATCGCAGGCCCGTGAAGTTATATGCTGTGAGTGTGAGTTATGAGCTATGAAGCTCCAGTGGCTCGCTTGCCCAAGGGCAGCGATGATTTCTTACCGTAAAGAAAGCTAGCTGGCTCCATCAAATGTTATACAATAAAAAATATATTATAGCTTTATATATAAAGCTTTATTAATATAATTATAAGAAACGATAATAGAAATTTACTTAGCAGCAAATTTACATTTCATATAATGAAAAAAAAACTTATTTTTAACCTCACAATACGGAAAAAGCAGCTCAAAAATGCCGCTTAAATACGTGAGATATTATAAAGTAATAAACTCTAATCTCAAATTTTATATCACCATCAAGGAAACCGCAGACACCGCGACACACATGCGATATTCAATAATTACTCCGCGAATGGGTTTTATTAAGACAGCGGCAATTTGGCGGCTGCTTATAAAAATTAATCTTTATTTAGCACATGAGGTGTGGTCCTCGCACAGCTTTGATGTGTGACGTTTTATATCGGCTAATCAAAGTCGTGGATATCCTCTAAGTGTTTAATGCGAAGTAATAAATGATGTTTTAACAAACTCACGCCTACTAGTTGTAGGAATGTTATTCCGTTACCCCGTTGCCATGTATGTTCGGTATTATACATATATATTAACGTATTTATATCACAATTAAACAACTTTATTCAATAAATGCAATAAGTGATACAAAATTATAATGCTATACTTAAACTATTCATTTCAGCTTCGTAGCTAAGTAGTTTAATAGTTCAATCACAAAGCGACAGATATCGGGTTCGAATCCCGGTACCTCTCAATTATAAATTATAATTAATTTATAATTATAATTATGTGTCTTAACACTGTCACACCAGTGGGACAGTCATGCTGAAGCATATGCTGACGCACTAATTGAGCCGGCTCGTCCGAAGTGATACCATCATACCACGGGCTCACAAAATACTCAGCGTGAAACGCCACTTGTACTGTATTTCGCAGATTGAATGAGAATATTGGAGTCCCTTAAGAGTTCCGCGTTAAAAGCCGGTAGCACAACCAATGCGCGTACTGTGGCGCAGTTGTTCATGGGCGGCGGTGTTCCTTATCATATACGAGATCCACCTGTTCCGTTGTCCGATAAAGATTAAAAACAAATGTTTAAGAAATACAAAAAATTATAACATAGATGTTATATATCATCAAATTATAT
>DWCF01001809.1:0-27644 GCA_018230265.1 Delias oraia | reverse complement strand
TAGCTCTTTGAGAAATAAATCTTTGGCAACAAGTTGCATGTCATTCGATGCAGAATTAAATTTTAAACAATATTATAGCTGTCTCGTCATGTGCAGATGTGTGTTTTATCTGCTTCGACTACTGTATCTACCGAACTAGTTTTACTAAAAAGATCGGTTTGCGAACAACTGTCAACACTTTTAAGAATATTATCAATAACTTGATATATACTTTGTCGACTCACAGATACCTCCTCGGCAATTAAAATAGTTTTAATCCATAAACAGTTAAAGGTAAATAATGCTATATACAGTTGTTATTAGCAAGTGTGTATGCAAAAACATTGTTTTTTTAAATACTGATTTTATCTTTATGCATGTTTTAAAAAACATCTTTACCTGCCATCAACTCCGTGTCTAGTTTTGCCCTTTTCGATGTGCATTGCTACAAGCGCAAACCCGTGTTAAAATATCAATTAGTTGTAATTCAACCGCCAGATTAAAGGCGTCTTTTTAGTAGCTGTTCGTGCAAACAGCTGGGCTAACTTTATTTTAAGGGTTTTTTATTTTTTTTGCCGCTCAAAACTTAACAGTTACCGAAGTTGTTTGTAAGCCAGGATTTTTTCTGCGACGTATTATTTGTTATCTTATATTTATTCCTATATTATTCGACTATAATACTGTACGTAAAATTTCTTACACATTCTGATTTTAAAAACTTTTAAGCAATTTTTTGTATTAAACAACATTTTTATATTTAGCACTTTTATATCACGTCGGTATACATTTTGTAGTTTAAGACAATCTCGACTTTATTTGTACAATATATTTAAAATCTCTAAGGACATCACATAAAATATTATACTGTTTTTTACTAAATAAAAGCATGCTGTTTACATGTTCTTATTCAATATCCAAATTAGAAATAATTATTTTAATTTTTAAAATACTCCTTAGTAAAAAATTTTGTCACCTGTCAAAAATATCATTATTATTATTTCTTAATTACTTGATAGCATAAACATAATAAAATAGCTTCAATATATCAATTTTTTCAATTTAAAAAAGGAGTTAAATTCATTTAAAATCTACAAGTAAGCGGTTTAATAATTAATTTTAATTAAAAATTTTGATAATAGTCTCCTTTTACATTTTTATATTGAAAATATACCCCATCTTCTAAATGAGAAAAATTACATATATATCTCTAATTATAGGCACAATATTTATTGGTGGTTGTGTAGGTGGATATTATTATTACACAAATTATTACAATCCTAGTTCAACGCCAAGTATTGAAGATAAAACTGGGAGAAACACGTCAAACACTAGACGTGATATAAATCCTAATGAAAATACACCAGACTCTAGAGTAAACAATCCGTCAGAATCAAATTCAGAAAATTCTTCATTGCACGATAGCACTGATACATCTTCTAATGAATTTTATAGTAATGAAGACTCAAATACAGACCACGATTTGTCTAAGGATCAATCTAATGAAGATTCTAATAATGAATATGACTCTCAAGACAATTCTGAAGATAATAATAGTCACAATGCTACTGAAGAAGTCGAAGAAGATTGGAATCCAGATCATATTATCAAAGAATATAAAAACGATCAACAATTTCGAAATAGTCTACAAAGTACTAAATATCTAGAAATAACAAATTTTGACCAATCTGTTATTGGCTTTGTATACACTAGACTTATTCAGATTACAGGTTTAAATAGAGAACATTTCTCAAAGGATGATTTTTATTATTTTGTTCAATGCTACAAAATTTTTTCATTTATAACACCTGATATTATTTGTCAATATTATACTGAATGGTATAATGCTATTGATACTCATAATAGTCTTAACAAACATGAAATTAAAGATGCCTTTGTAGACACTTGGGTTCAGTTAAAAGAGAAAATTGATAATTTTACTGAACAAAAAGACGAATACAATAAAAATCTAAAGAACGTATTAGAACTTTTTACAGTTGAAATTACAAAATATGAAATAACAGTAAATAACCATACACTTTGTGATAAAAATAGATACTGGTTTTTGATAATAATTACTAATCATATAAAAAGTAATATTCAACAAAAAGATAGAAATGACGTAATAGAAAAAATATTAGAAAATAAGTGGAAATGTAATGATGACGTATATTCTTATTTGGAACTTGCTTATATAGCTTGGGATATATGCTTATACGAAAGTTATAGTAGTATACTCTATAATGAATAATAAAAAAACTAATTATACAAAAAAATATTTTAAAAAAATAAAAATAATTTTTTTTGTTTGACTTTATTAAATTATCAAATTATGTTGTAAAAAACAAAAAGAATATTTTTAGTAACAGCAAAAAAATAATATAATTTGTCTATGTAGAGCTAAGCCTGGACATTAGTGGTACTTTAAATATTCAATTATAGCAACAATTATTTCTTTTTTTAATTATTTGATTTTTCACACCTCAAACTTGATGTGTGTTTATTAAAATTAAATATTAATTAACTCATAAAAAAGACTCGAAAAGCCTGTCAATTTGTAAGACATTAATAACAAATTATAGTTAGATATCATACTTTCACATTCTTAATAATTCTCTGACATAGGCAGATGTCACTGACTGTCATATTACAGTCTATAATTAAGAATCTACATATATATGTTAAAATTGCGTTAGTTTTTTATAAAAATAAGGCATTTATAAGTTAAAATGTTCATAAAATATACTGTTTCTATCAATTATTCGTGTATTTGTAAAAATTTATAAAAAAAATGTTTTAATCATGTAAAAAGCAAAATAATTTTTTTAAATTAGATTTTACATGAATCTTATGATAAAAAATTTTGGATTAATTAGATCAATGAGTAAAAAAAGCACCTTTTATGAAAGAAACTTTAATGGGCTTTTTACATTTTAAAATGGTATTTTAAGTAATGTAACTCCAAATAGTTTAATAAAAAAAATAAGAATTACTAATTTTACTTGGAGTCGTGATAGGATAAATTACCACTAAGATATACAAGTGAAGTGTAAAAATTTTTGATCAATTATATAAAAATGATATAAAATACTTTAAATGCCAAAACTATATTGTATTAAAGTTAGTTTACAGGGTTTAAAATAATTTGTTCAGTTTTGCTACGCGTAGCGTAATGAAGGAAAATAAACTAAGTAGATTGAAATTTAATAAAAAAAATTTAAATCAGATGCAACCATGATAATCAAGATCGTGGTTTCTACCTGTCGTACCCTCGAGTGAGAGAGCAGAACTTAAAGTATTGCTTTAAATAAGAGCGAATATATGTAGTTGATTTACTTTTATTTTGTAAATAAGAGTAGTCACGCTTTGGTAGAATTTCCATGTTTTTATAGCTATTCATGTTTTGTTTAGTTTCTTTCATGATTTGGATATTTGGGTTAAAAAATAAAAATTATTAAATAAAAAATTAAAATGTGGTATAGGATACCACACTACCTGATCCATAATTTTTAAATATTTTATCAATAAAAAGCATTATATATAATTTCGAGTTTTTATAAATACTATGACATAGTTAAAGGACAATCAGAAATAAAAAAATTGTAAAGTTTATTTTTTTTGATTACACTCTAAGCTAAAATAATTTCGATTTTTTTTGATCTAAGCCATGTTAAAGTAACAAGCATTTAAAAAAAACATATGTTAGTATTGTATTTTTTTTTGTTATCTTGCAAATTAAATTTTAGAAGTTGCTCCGTTTGAAGAGAGAAAAGCTTTATAATAGTTGAAAGCATACACTGACAACTGTTTTATATTATAAATGTTAATTAAAACTAAAGTTTTATTCTTTCTTCATAATACATTGTAGCATAATCAAGTGTCAAATCTTTTTTTAAGTTAAATCCAAAAACTGTCAAATTTATCATTTACTTTTTTTTACTTTAAGCAGTCAAAAATTTTAACTGTTGTATTTATTAAATACCTACTAAAACATTATTAATTTATAATAATTCGTTTACGAAGTTGGTGTCATTATTGTGTAATTTAAAAAAAATTTAATATTTGTTGATTTTTTAATCAAAAATGTCAAATTAGTTCATTTATCTTCTTTAAAATTTTAATAATAAAACCCATAAACAACATGAGAAATAGTACATTGGTAATTATTATTATTTTTACTGTAGTAATTCTTTTGGGTGTAGGAGGATACTTTTTATATACAAAATATAATAATTGAGCTCCCGTAAGATATTCTGACGATATTTTCAGTGGAAGACCGCCAAACTTTACTCGGGACACAAGACCTTATAGGTTTTTAAGGCCACCTAGTGATTTTTTTAACATTCGTTATATTAGAAGACCTAATCTAATTGGTGCTAATAACAATCGATTAAATTATCAAACAAGAAGTAATAGGATTACGATGCAAAATGATTCGGATTCTAATTCTAATTCTGATGTGATTCGATCTTGCAATGTGTTTGCTGACGATTTTGTAAATCCTATTAGACGTAATTCTAACAATGAAACAATTTTAGATCCGTTAAGAAGTGAAGCTCTTGATGGTATTAATATTCATTAAGAAATATTTTATATTATATATTTGCTAATGATACAATCTATTGTACATTAATCAGATAAACTCATATCGATCACAAACGATAAAAAAAATTTAGCTTTGTACAAACTTATAACCCATTTTACGCCTAAACTCCTTTAAGATTTGCTAATTTTTTTAGTAAAAAAACACTTAAGAATTTATTCTTATAAAATAAAATTGTGGTTGAGTGTTTTATTTTTTTTTAAAAACAATTACAAAATTTTATCGAATCTACAATTGAAAACGTTAAATTATAAACGATAACTTTGCTTGATTAAAAAATCAATTACAAATGCCTAAATTCTCTTAAATGGAGTTCCAGTTAGAGAAAAGCCGAATTATTTTTTCTTCTCCTTACTTACAGATTACTTAAGTAACAACATTCTATTAAATCATTTAAAAAAGTTAATAAGCTAAATTTTGAAAAGGCAATAGAGAGATAACACGAACCGCATTCGTATTTGAGATAGCTTAAATTTTATGGACACAAGTTAAAGATTTTTTTAATTAGTAAATATTTGATATTAAGTTCAGTTAGCAGACATTTTCTAATTTTTTTTGTTAAAATAATTATTTCAAATTTACTCATATAAAAAATTTATATTCTGCGAATTTGTTAAATTAAAAGTATTTAATTTTTATTTTTGAATTTATATACTACATTTGACATGTATCAACATTTATGATTGCAAAATAGTTGCACACTTCGATAAAATAAAAATGTCAAAAATTTTACTTTTTCGATGTTAATCAAATTAAATTTCAAAAATATAGGCTATATATTGTTTAAATGACTCGTCTTTCTTTATCCTAACAAATTAAGCTTATTTATTGTCATATCTTATTATATAAGTATACTTATAAATTTACAATTTTAGACTAAACATAAAACGAATTTTACTCTTTTTTGTTGTTTTTAATTAAAACGTCAAAATTAGAAAGATTAACCTTACAACATTTAATAATTTAATCGTTACTGGTTTAATAAGAAAGCTACAAATCTTTAAAATAAACAAGTTACTATATGTGTTATGTGTGTCAATTAATTATCAAATAAGTATAAATATTTTTTACTAAAACCCTTATAAATGAAACATTCTTCTTTTAATTACTCATTCTTAAATATATCTTTATTTTTGATTCAGAAAAAAAGCTACTTTTTATGGATAAATCAGATAATTGCTAGCTCACCAGAGAGAAACAATGAAACTTATAGCGAATTAACAAGAAGTATTACAAAATTTGATAGTTGTACTAAATGTGATGAAGGTGTTTCAACTAGGCATTTAACAAGTAATTTACATAATACCGGAAACACTCAATATAAATGTAATTGTAACCGAATAATTAATTTCCCCGTCATCAAACGATCTATAAAAATCATTTGCAGCTTAAAATTTCCAAACTCAAGAAGAAATTTAAAATATGACGAAGATTTAAGACGGTTTTTATTAACAACCCAATATTCTTATGATCAAGAACAATGTGTATTATGTAGTGATTTTAAATACAAAGAGTTTATTAAGGCAACTAAGACAAAACCAAAATCTTTTTCGAAAGAGGACTTTAATATTTTTTTATATTGTTATAACATCTTTGCTCAAATGACACCAACAATTTTATTTGAATTTTTTAATTCAGTAAGTAGTTATAAAAGTGATTGTAAAACCAACGATATACAAATCTTTTTAAAAAGTTGGACTGAATTAGCGGATAGTTTTTATCGTCTTGAACAAAATTTAAAAGTGCAAAAAAAAATATTTAAACTTTTTAAAAATAAACTTAATTTTGAAGGAATATTAATTAATAACGTACGCGTTGGTAATAAGATTAATTATTCATTTTTACCTGTAATTAATTATTATATTAAGTATAATACTTATGATATTAAAGGTCGTATGTTAGAAATTGTTTTTGAACAAAAATGGAAGATTCATAATCATAATTTTTCTTATTTAGAACTTGCTTAAATTGCTTGGAACCAGGTTTTTGAAAATATTTATTGGACTTATAATGATCAAAAATTAAAAGACTAAAATTTAAATCTTAAAATTTTTTTTTCAGCAATGTAATATTTATTTTGGTTATGATTTTTTTATTTCATTAAATAAACGATAAATACAAAATGTATAAATACAAATAAATAAACGCTTACTAATTTTTTAAACTTGTAAAACTTATACAAATATTAAAAAAGTAAAAATTTTTAGAATCAATAAAGCCGTAAATAATTTAGATTTCTAATTAATAAAAAAATATTGCAATTTAGCTTATTGAAAAAATTAAGACAAATTTATCTAATTACAGCCTTTATAATTTTTTTTTAAATGTTTAATCTTTTCTTAAGTAAAAGAATAGAAAAAAAATACTTTTAATATTATTCTTCATTTCAGTTAATTTGATTATTTTTTACTAAAATTATTAATGTTTAAAGGTATATTAACATAATACCTTTATTTTAAAAGTAAAGTGTATCATAGTAGACCAGTTGTTTTACCTGGTGTTTGTGTAAAAAAAATTTTAAATTGTTATCAAACTTATACTAAGTCAATTTTTTTTGCTTACAATTGTTTGGAAAATTCATGTTTCGGGTTGATAATTAATTTTTACAAAAACCTTGCAAATAATTATTTTATACCACACATGATTGTTATTAAATACAAAAAACAACTCTTATCTTTCAAGATGTTTGAATAATAGAATATATTCTTTGAGTAAAAATCCTCATCGTATTTAATATTTTTAAACTTATGCAATCTATTTATATATAATTTTAATCTGTTTTGAATTTTACACTCATAGAATATTCTATTTTTTTTATATTTTACATTATCCCTAACAGACATACTAGATTAGGTGTATTAAGAGGTTAAATTAGAATAGATACTACAAAAGTATTTCTTAAAAGAACACAAAGTAAAGTTTTTAATTTTTATAAAATTTTTTGTTAAATTTTAAAACACAAAAGATTGTGGATTTATTTCATTTATTTTAAAAGTTTAGTTATTTTATTAAAAAAAACTTTTTTTCAATATTTTTTAAAAATTGAATCTTTGTATGATCTAAATACGAACAAATATCAACTTAATTAAAAGACATAATCTAGACAAAGGTGATTATTGACTTAAAATGTCATTAAATATATAAATTTTTACTTACAAATAGAGAGAGTCAAAAAGAAACAATAAAAATTAATTAAATATATTCTCAAATGTTTTACAAGTTTAAAGAAAACTTAAAACAATTATAGAGTTGATAAATAGTTTAACAAACGATAAAAAATCATGTTATGTATATTATTAAGATATAAATAGAGTTTTTAGGTTAAGAAAGAATTTTAAAAGTCTAATTATTTAGAGTATTTACAAGAAAAAGAGCCAGTCAAAGTACAAATAATGTCGTTACCTTTTTTTTATTTACACAATAGAAAATGTAACTATGTCGTTAGTTATTTTTTATCAGATTTATTTTTTAGTTATTGAAAGAAGATTTTTAATAAAAAAAAGTGATAATCAAATTTTAAAGTGGTGGTTACTATCAAATACTTTTTTAGTACTCATATAAATTAAATTGTGATTTACTACGTGTATACATTATAAATTGAGGAAAATGATTTCTTAAAGCTTTATTGTTGAATTTTGTAACAAAAGCTATAAAATAAAACTATTAAGATGCGCATATAAAAGATATACTTAAATTAACATTTTTAAAATTCGTAAATATCTTTCAATAGGAAAAAAAGAAAAACAATATTTTTTTTTTGCGTAGAATGATTTTTTATAAAAAAAGTCTTTTTGTTGATTTATTTTTGTATTAGGTATGTTTGATCTAATTAAAAAAAGTTAAACGGTTGTTTAATTTTACTTAAAATCGTTGCTAACAGATCATATTGATGATATACTTAGAAGAATTATGATTTTATACGTGTGCGCAATAGATTATTTTTTCTTCATAAGTATTTGATTCGACTTATATACAATTTATAATTTATAAAAAAGTATCTCAGTAATAATTAAGCATTTGCAATTATATTTCATTGTAAAATAAAACCATTTTTTGAGAAAAAAAAATGTCAAAAAAATTTAAACTTTGTTTGTTTGTTTTTTGTTAAAAATCAAACAACATTTTATTAGATAAGTTATATATAAAGTGAACTGCCTCAGAGGTTCCTCTACCTGAAATTCCAGATGTAAATAATCTGTCATATTTTTAATTAAAATAATACATTAACAAATGTACTATTATTTATAAACTAAAAAAAATAAAATGGTTTTTTTTTATTTTAATCTATCTTAATTAAATAATTAAACCTTACTATATTTAAAAATCAAATTGTCAATGTTTTTTATAAAAAGCTGCAAAATGTCAAACTTAAATCTTTGTGTTTGGTTCATATATGTCAAATAGATTAAAAATTGAGAATAAATTTAATTTTTACAAAAACCCCTAATAAAATGAGATCTTCTTCTTTTAATTACTCATTCTTCAGTTTAGCTTCATTTTTGTTTCAGGTAAAAAGTTACCCTATATGGATAAATACGATTATTGCTATCTCATCAGACAATAATGATAATATTCTAAACGAGTTGCGAAGTTCTACAAATCATAGTAGTACTCCTAGGCATGCAGAATTTTTAACAAGACAGAACGGACCAAGATATAACTCTTTAATCGTATACTCTCGGGATGAATCTGATTATAACCGAAGAAGTAGTGTTCCATCTATTAATTTTAATAATTGGAATCAAGAAGGTGCTCAAGGGTTACATCCATCACATGTTTTTAACAATAAAAAATACGATAGAATGTTTAGACAGTATTTTAAAAACAATCGATATGTAGAAGAACAAAGATATAAAACGGATGTCAATGATTTTAACTACAACGAGTTTCTAAAGGTAACCGGAGCAGATCCTAAGCACTTTTCTAAATTTTATTTTTTTAATTTTGTCCAATGTTATAAAATTTTTGCATCTTTAACACCGGAAACTATTTTTGAATATTTCAAGTCAGAAGAAAAGGCAACTTTTATCGATAAAAATACAAATGAATGTATCTTTGTAAAAAGTTGGAAAAAATTAATGAATGATATTTATTTTTTAATTAATCCTGAACAATTGCGAGGTGTAGTGTTTAAACTGTTTAAAAATAAGATTCATACATATGGAATTGAATTAAATCATGTACGCGTTGGCAATAAGAATTCTTATCCTTTCTTGACTTTAATTAATAATTATATCAAGTATAATATTCCTCCTAATACTAAAAGTAGAGTATTGGACAAAATTTTTGAACAAAAATGGAAGGTTAATAATGATCGTTTTTCTTATTTGGAACTTGCTTATATTGCTTGGAACCAGGCTTTGCATAAAATTTATGAGAGTAAAATGTCAAGACTAAATAATCATTAAAAAAATATTTTATTTGATGTCTTTGTTGATTAGTTTTAAATTTGTTAATTTTTAACATTTAATATTTTAAATTTTAAAAAATGATTCATAATATGACAATTCTCTGACAGTCAGTGACATCTAGCATTGTCAGATACATCTTTAGAAAGTTTAAGTAAAGTATCTAATCTATAATTGTTAATATATAAATTTGATAGGCTCTTTAAGTTGTCATGGGTTGATTAATTTTTTATTAAAAATAAAATTATCCCTCGTTAAGGGTAGGAAAAGTAAGGAGTTGAAGAAATAAATAATTGTTGCTATAACTTTAATTTTATGTGCCACAAAAGCTTAGGCATATGCCTAGCTTTACAATGATAATCTACACTTGTCTGATTTTTCAAATTATGTGTTCATTTTAAAAGATAAATTAATAAAAAAAGGATCTAGGTATCGTCGCTTACTAAAATATTAATTTTGAACGACATTACATATGCAGTCGAGAGTAAAGTTTTTAAAATGTTGATATTATTATAAAACCGTTCCCATAAAATTTTTTTTTGTCAACAAATTACATTAACAAATTAAAAAATAGCTATTAATATCTTTTAAAATTATATATGTAAAGGTTTTTAAGCTTTTTAAATATCTAAACCGTAGCATCTGCAATTCATTATAAGAACACAAAATATAAATAGATTAGTAATTTTTGTTCGTCAAAATAGGTAATGAGCCTTATTTTGCATATACAAAGAAAATACATTTATATATAAAGCTCTTATAAAACTACGTAGAATGTTTTTTATACATTAGATCAATTTTTACATTCATAAGTTTAATATGATGATCTGTTTACAAAATTAACGTTTTTTAAAATTAATTTACAAAAAACGTTATCGTTTTATTTTTAGTTATCATAAAAAACAGCGCCTGGTTGGAGGACGAGTCAGAAGAAAAATATTAGAATTAATGATTAATTTTATATAGATTTTTTGTCAATGAGTAATACTACGCTGACTATAAGCTTTTCCGAGTCACTTTAACAGTAATTACAGATTGACAGGTAAGTAATTAAATTGCGTATAATTTTTTTGTACATAAGTTTATAGCATCACAAGCGTAATTATGCCATGTTGCACCAGTAATACACTTTCATATTCAATACTTGTATTATTTGACATTTGACTCTTTGCAAAATATAAATATGATATTTTTTATGGCCGAGATCATTTTAAAAAATAGTTACGACTCAATAAAAAAATTAATTTAATTACGCCTATTTGTACTCCCGAATTTGAGCAAGTGTATCACATTGCTTATCTTTAAATAATTAGTATCCCTTTAAGATAAAAATTTATATCAATTTTTCAATATAAGCCCTGTTGAAGTACGAAACATAAAACCTACATTATAATGTTAATGTTGTTTTATTGATTTTCCTATACCACCTTACATCAATTGTCAATAAATGAAGATAGTAATTAATCCGTTTGACGAGCAAAAACTTTAATAACTAGTACAATAGGATCCACCGACAAATACCAATATATTAAATTACAGTTTTTTCTTAATTTAAAATAAAATGGTTGAAAAAACAAATGTCAAATCATTTTTCAAGTTAATGTTTTATAAATGTCAAATTAATCAATCATTTGACATCTTTAAATTTGTCAAAAGTTTTATATTTTGTTTTTATTTTCAATTTGCCAAAATCATTTAACTGAATAGATTCTTTATGCGTAATGAACTGCTAGTGATAATAGATTGTAAAAAATATATAAAAAAAATATCATGTTTTTGCTTATTTTTAATTTAATATGTTAAATCAATCTATATATATCTTCTTTTGCAATTCAAATAATTAAAAACCCTCAAACAGACATGAGAAGTAATATATTGTTATATATTCTTATTTCTACTGTAGTTATTATTTTGGGTGTAGGAGGATACGTTTTATATTCAAGATATTATAATACAAGTTCCACAAGACATAGTGGAAATTCTTTCGGTGAAAGATTACGAAACTTAACAAGGGACACAAGATCTAATAGTAATAGAAGGCCATTAAGAAACAATACAAATAGTACCTATTTTAATAGATATATTTCAAGTGATACTAATGATTCGTCATCATGTGATAATCAGTTAAATTATCAAGCAAGAAGATATAATTTTAACATGCAAAACGATTTAAGAATTGATTATAATTTAAATAGACCTCGTGATGTACGTTTTGTTGATTTGCTAAATCCTTTGAGACGTAATCCTAATAATGAAATAAGTCTTGATCCGTTACTAAATGAAGCTTTTGATGATAATAAAAGATATAAAGAAGAGACTAAATATACAATATCTAACAACGATGCGATCTACGACAGGTTCATTAGATTAACTCGTATTAATACCAAACATTTTAAAAAAAATAATTTTTTTAATTTTGTGCAATGCTATAAATTTTTTACTTATATTAATCCTGAAATCTTCTATGATTTTGCTTATTCATCAGAAGAAATAAATAGTCATGAAGATAGTGATAAAAAAGATAAATATGTAGAATGTTATAATTCTGTAAAATATCGATTTCTTTTTCTTTTTGATCCAGTAATCGATGACGATAATATTATAAAAGATAATTTTGCTTTATTTAATAATAAATTACAAAATACTCAAATTCTTTTAAATGAAGTTCCAGTTAGCAACAAGCAAGATTATTCTATTTTACCCATAATCAATTATTACATAAATCACAACATCCCATCAGATTATTCTAGTAAAATAATAAGAAAAATTTTTCAGGAACAATGGAGGGTGAACAACGACAGGTATTCGTATTTTGAGCTGGCTTTCATATCATGGACACAAGCTATAGAAAACCTATATAATTAAATTAAAAATTAATAACAATTTTATCATAGTCAAAATTAGTAAAATTTTTTAATATAATTATAACAAAGGAAATTTATTAATTTTTTTTACATATAGAAAATTTATTTATTTTTTTGTAAAATTTTTAGTATTAATGTAAAATTATCAATCTAAATAGCTATCATAAAATTAAACCTTAACCTTAGTATTTAAAGTAATGTATAAAGGTAGTTCGTACTTGTATAATTTATTCGTAACGTTTAAGATAAGATATTTGAGACTGAATATACTATTTATCAAAAAGTAAGAGAAGCTGATCTTTGTATTGAAAATTTCAAAAAAATATAGGTAGGTTTTAGATTTTTATTAACAATAGTACAGATATTAGAAAAAATATTGTTTATTCCATAACTGATTGTTTATTATAAAATTTTAAAAAAAGCATGTAACGACTAAAAACAGTTTGTAGTAAAAAAATAATTATATTCTTCTTACTCTTGGTTTTCTATCAGGTCTAAATACTCTGAAAATTTCATTATTAAAATTTTAAATATCGTTGTGCATTTCCAAATTTTTTAATATTTTAAAGCAAGCGTCTCGTGATATTTGGTCATAAATCTATGAGTGTTGGTATTTGTTAAAAAATAGTGTATTTTTACGTGTTATAGTCTAACAGCTTAGATGTTAACCAACCGCTAAAAAAAATAATTGGGTTATTTTACATATTAAAATACAACAAAAAAGTTATAAGATTTTACAAAGTAATGTTATTCATAACTTCTTAGAGTGATATTGTAAATCAAATTTAATCAAAATATACTCATTTATTGTGGTGTTTTTAGTTAATTATCTTTAATTTTATGACACAATATTGTTGGTCTTAAGCAAACATCGTGTGTATGTTCATTTTCTTCGCTAAAATTTTGCTCTTAGGTTTAAAAATTACCTCAAAAGAAATATGTAATTTTTTTGTGCTTAATAATTTATATATAGATGTAACTTCGTTACTCAATAGATCCAAAAAACTTTTTCTATAATTATTTTTGTCGAATAATAATCTCTATTCGTTAAGACATCAATGATATTCATATTATTGGTCTAATTCTTTACTAAAACTGTTAAAGAAATTTTATAAGTGATCCTTATGTCCAGTGCACTTCTTAACAAGTATAGCTTACTACCAAGCTTCCAAGACTATAAGAGCTCCGGTAGCTCTTTAATGCATGGTTTTAATAATTTTATTATCTTATAACATCATTCGCCTCTTAAAGTAAAGCGGTATAATCATATCAGTCTTCTCAAAAAGCATTGACTTTTATGTTCTAAGTTCGCTAAAATTGTCTAGTGTCTTTATATGTATCGTAAATATTTCATTAGCTTTAAATAAACAAAGTTTTCATATTTCATCACAGTGTTCGATTTTAAATGAAACTCGATATAATAATTTTTACAAATTTGTATTTGTTATTATTTAATCCATGTCGGTACTTCTTTAAATAGTAGGTATATTTTTGATCATGTACTCTCTAATTGATTTTGTTAAATTTATGTCACATACATCTAATGTTATTTAACACAAGTCTTGTGGTTAAGTCTTTAAGATTATATACCATTACAGTTCTCATTTCACTTTTGCTCAAATTATGTCTCAGAAGTATTTAAATGTTGATTACGCCGTTTATAAATGTCGACGTAAACAATTACGTATTTATGGCGTGATTTATAAAAAATTTATATACACTACAAGTTTGAGGATTTACAGCTTTTTTAAGAAAGAGTGAGTTATTTGAAAAAGAACAATCATAACACAATTAATAAAATAAAATATCTGTTAAATATACTTAACTTCAAGAATAGATATCATAAGTAGTAAATTATATATTGTTATTCTAATTATTAACAAATCAATCGTTTTTTAAAAGGTCTAGTCCACTAAATCCTTATTTTGCAGTCTGATTTAATTTATAACATGTTAACTTATGCTTTGTCTTGTATAAGAGATCATCTTTAAAATCAACAAGCTTGATATGTTTATAGTCTTAAGACTTATAACTTTTTTAATATAATTTGATTTAAATTTAAAAATTTATTTGAGCCCCTATGAAAATCAATATTTTTTATTACCTTGTTCTCTTAGTTGCACCGCCCCCAGCTGCATTACGTGTATACAGTGAATTTGAAGTGTTAGAGAAGAAACGTAAAGAGCAGCAAAAAAAACTTTTTTGTGATAATAAAAGAAAGGCATATAAAAAAGTTTAAACATACGCAGAAACATACTGGAAGCTTCTTATGAAAAATGAAATTTTTAAAAATCAAGTTCATAAAAAATTTCATGAATTAGACATGCATTATATCGAACAACCTTTTAAAATTTGGAATGACGCTATACGACTTAAATTAAAGAACAAGGAAGTTCTGCTTGGGACAGATAAGCAGCAAGAATTTTATAAATTCATAAAAAGTAATGTTAATTAATTTGATCATATTATTTACAGGCTATCACAATTGTATGACTTTTCTGATCCATCGTCGGAAAATTCAATTAAAGATCATTTAAATAGATACAGTCAGATGTTAGATGTGACTGATAACAAAAAATTACCGAATCTAGGACAAAATTTTTTGACTGTACTGACTACCCTTGATAAAGAAATAAAAAACAAATTTCCATATTTTAATAATGAAAAAGCTTATAAATTATGCTTTTATAAACAAAATTTTCAAAATTATCTTACTGACAATTATAAAATTGAACATAAACCGTGTGACGTGAATGATTTTGACTGCGATTCATATAATATAGCACTTTTGGTTACTCTTGCAGTTCCTTTTGTATTTCTTTTTTTTATTATTGTTTGTGTGGCAATTCCCGAGATTATAAATAGATTTAAAACCAATAAGTCTACTAAGCATCGTAGCATATGTTATGGTCAAGTTATAAGTAATGTTTAACTTAATAAAAACCATTCTTTTTTTGTTTTTATACGTGAAATAATAATTGTACAAAGTTTTATTTTCTATAAATATACAATCAAATATATATTTAAAAGAGTTTTCTAATGAATTAGTTCTTTTTAAACAACTTTTTTCTTCTGAGAACTATTTTAAACAAATTTTTAAAAAAATTACAACGATTGTTATAATTAACTGTAACTTATTTTGTTATATAGAACTTAAAATTATCATTTACGACTTTACATTATAATTAATTCGCATTTTACAGTGATATAATGAAATATATTTTTTAATAGTCTGTTAAATTTTTTTGTATTTTAACACATGTAATTTAAATCATTAAGGTAGAAGTTTAGAATATTAAACCGACTTAAAAAATAAACCTTTAGAAATAAGTATTATCTTTATAAATTCATTTTACACAATATGTTTAAGTAAGTTAACAATTTGTTTATAATAGCTTGCAATCAAGTACGTCTTTACTTTACGCAAATATATGATTATTGTTTTATTAAAAAATATTAGACTTACTATTAGATAATAAAAAGTGATCATTAAGCTAATTATTTTATAATCTATCAAAGCATTCTTAATATAAGATTTTTTTTACCTAGATTTTACTTATATTGCATTTCTTATTCATGTATTTTTTAATAAAAAAAAAAGAAGCATTTATCATATTATCAAAATTAATAGTCTCATTTACATTAAAAAATATATAAATTATATTACAAAGACCTTACAAATAATAGAAATTGAAATATTACGTATAAATTGTCAGATCAAAAAAAAATAATTTTTAGTACGCTGTACTTTTTGCACTAAAGATTAGGTAATTTTTTAAAATTGAATTTAATTAATCACATACAAGTAAAACAATAGAAATTTTTGATAAAAGATGCGAGATAATATCATACTAAGATATTTTATAAAACATAAGAGATTTTTAGTGTATATAAGTGATGCTATGATGGAAATATACTTATATTTTAGTAAATAAGCCTTAATTTAAGTGTTTATCAGATTGTTGCTATTTATTCGTTTAAAAATTGGTTTACAACAAAACAAAATGACTTCAAAAAAATTAATTTTTAATTTATATAAAAAGTTTCCTCTACTGGTTAGATTATGAACATTGAAAAGATGAGTATGTAAAAAAATAATGAAATGAGTTCGTATTACATGTATACAAGATTAATATATTTTTTATATGTGTTTACATGGTTTCTAATCATTGATATTAAAAAAAAAATATAGAGAAAATAAGTAATTTCTATTGACGCGTAAACGTTATACAAAGAAACTTCAAAAGATCGTTAACTTTTATATTTTTCTAACGATTTAAAATTTTAATAATAAAGGAGAAAAAATAGGGGAGGATACAGTAAAAATTTTATAATTTGAAATATATAGTAAATTATGTCAAGAAAAATTTAAATATTGGCTCGTATTTTTTTTTATGATTTTAAAAAATTATTTTAAAATTTTTTAACCCCCATTATAGATATGATAAATCGTAAATATATATTTATCATTATTTTTAGTTTACTGATTTTATTGGGTGTAGCAGGATGTTTTTTATATGCAAAATATCACAGTACTAGTAGTGTTAAACAAGATGGAGATAATTCTGGAAAACCATCAATAAAGCCTAGACGTGATACAAAGCCTTTTAAGAGCGGCAAAAACTCTTTAGAAAGTTTTTCGAGTAAAACTAATTTTGACAAAAGAGTTAAGCAAAGTAGTACTAATATATCTTATAATTTCACTAAACCAAATAAGCAAGAACATGTCTATGTTTCTATGAATCAACTTGGTACAAAATACCATTCTAATAAAGAAGTTGTCCATTTATTACGTACAGTTGATCTTAATAATCCAGAGAGATTTTATCTTAAATACGAATTAGAATATGATCAATTATTACAGAATGTTTATGTTGACTACAAATATTTTAACAAAGATGTATATGAATTTTTTATGAAAGATGAATATTATACTAATTTTTTAAAATCAACTAAAATGGATTTTGAACATATATCGAAAAAAGATTTTTTTTGTTTTTTGGAATGTTACAACTTTTTTTGTACTATCACACCTAGTTTATTTCATAAATATGCATATTCATCGTGGGAAAATGATTATCAAATTAAATTACCTAAAAAAGATTTATTTGTAGAAGTTTGGAATAGACATAAAAACTTTTTATCTTGTCTTTTTGGTTCTGCAAAAATAGATGATTTATGGTTAAGAGGCAATTATGATTTATTTAGTTTTAAAATACAAAATTCTCAAATATTAATTAATAACATACCGGTTAGAGACAAGAAGTCCTATGTATTGCTTCCCGTAATCAAAATTTACGTATTCTTCAACATACCAATTAAATATTTTAATGTCAGTTTCAAAAAAAAATTCGAAGAACAGTTTAGGATGAACAACGATACTTTTTCGTATTTTGATCTTGCTTTCATCGCTTGGATTCAATCTATAGAAAATGTTTACAATAATAAATTCTAATATTGAATATATTTGTTTTTTCTTATTTTTTTAATTGTCATAATCAGTACATAAATATACATTTTGTCTAAAACACTCTTTTTTTAAGTTTCGACTAATGTTGCGCCATTGTTTTATAATTTTTTAAAAGAAATATATTAAATATTAAATCAATTAATTACAAATTTTGTCTTTAAATTGGGTATATCTTTAAATAAAATTGCTTAGTATTTTAAAATATACATTGGACTAGAAAAAATGAAAAAAATAAACTCAATAATACATAACAACAATAAATTGTAGTTAGCATCTTGTGAACAGTAAATTACTAAATCAGATACAAATATTATACATTGTTGTCCTTAGTGTAAGTAAATTATAATCGATAATACCATATACTGTATATTAAATATCAATTTTGAACCACAAATACACAACATATATAATAAAAATAATATGTTTAATATGGTAAAATATCTGTACGGAAAGCCTAAAAAATTATAAAACTTTTTTCTAAAAATAACATTTTTTGTCATAGAAGATCGTAAAGTTTTTTTATAATTGTTTTTCCATAGCGATGCCGTTTAGTTTGATACAAAGTCTTTAAGCTATGTATAAAATCGATTTTTTATATTAGAAATTGTTTTTTTATTTAAAAGTTGATTTTGTGTCTCTTAAAGTTTAATGATAAATAAGTGCTTTTTATAGATTTTTATAGAAAGATTTTTCCATTATAGTTTAAGGATATGCTTTAAACAGTCCAGATTAAGCGGGCGATATCCTAAGTTTAAAAAAATCGAATTTTGTTTATTGCTTGTATCGTTTGATATTTCAATTAATATTCAATTAATATGTTTTACTTTAAGATATAAATTTCAAAAAAAAAATTTAAATTACTTTAAAGGCGGTTAATTAACAACATTGCAAACATTTATTATTTTTGATTTCAAACGCACATTAGGATATTTAAAAAAGAGTTACTAATTAAAAGATTATATATTTGTAAATTTCTTTATGGTTTTTAGATATTAAATGAGCAAATTAAAAAAAGTTAAATCACAATAAGAATGCAATTTTTGTATAATCTTAAGTATGTTTAAATGAACACAACCTAAAAAGTAGTTTATGTCTAAAGCTTATTTTGTAAAACACTTTAATCACTTTAGAGTTTATCAATTATTAAAGTAATACAGACAATTAAGTAATAGTTTATTAAGATGATATAGTTATATTATAATTAGTAAATATTGTTAGAAGACGTTTATACGTGCAACTTGCCTGTTTATTAAAAGAAGTATAAATATATCTCTTTTAGGCTAAAAAGTAACTGATCTTTGTAAAGTTTTTTAAAAAAATTTTATTATTTTTTTAAAAAAAACTTTTAAGCGTAGTATATTGGAATTTTGTGAGATAAGGGAAAAAATAAACAAAATGCGACTAATGTTGACACCTTTTAAAATTATTAAATTAGCAAAAAAAAACATCTTTAATCTAGAAAGATAAAATATTGTTTTTTAGAAAGGATTTAAAAGTTTATAGCTTACATCTACCCAATTATCTACATTTCTCTGTAGTTGATAATCTAAAAGTTTTATATCTGTATTTTAAAAAAAAACTGTCAGTTTACAATTAAATATTATGATCATATAAGAAAAAATTCTTGAAATATGATTTTTACATGATCAAAATAAATAATGTTGATCTTATCAGTATCTTAAAAGAAATAACAGATTATATCTTTGAATATATATTTAGTATTTAAATATGGTATATAAATCTAATAATTAGCGGCATGTGGATTATTTTAATTATAAAGTTTTGGATAAATTTTTAATTAATAATTAGTTGTAGATATTTTTTTAAAAAAAAATGCTGAACCCATATGTATCAAGTATTGATGTTATTGTTATGTCAATACATAATAACAGAATCCAATAACACCGGTTATATAATATTTTCAAATTTGCTGATTGATAATAACGTATTTGATCAGTCTTCAGATAACATCAAAACGTTCAGTTATTGCAGCAAAGTTACTATTAAATATAAAGTTAATGAAGATAGTCAGTTCTATTTATCATTTGTAAAAGATACACTAACTTTTACTAAAATTGTAGATTACAAAATATTGTGTTGTTTTAAAGATAAAAGACCGTTTAAATATGTTTGCAAAGGATTGTCTAATCAAGAGATAAGTTTTATTTTGTTTGATTATTCCGAACTATATTTTATTGGCACACTTTTGCCTTTCTACATTATTACAACTACGGAAGATGAAGAAGGAATGATTAAATTTTTTATCAGAGAACATTTTACTCATGTTTTATATCGTGGGGAAGGCGTTAAAATCTTTAGCAATAATAATTTCATTCTTCAAATGCTGACATACGATCTAAAATATAAGTTTAAAATACATAATATCTCAACAGATACTTTAATAGCTCAATTTTGTGATGTTAATGATACAATTAAAACGTTTAACTGTTCAACAGACTCAAATATAGGGTTTAAGTTTAAGAAAAGAACAGGTAACTATAGTATTGTGTCAGGAATTTTTAATCAAGAAAATAATAATGTTTTAGATCAAAATTAAAGAAACTTTTTAAACTTAAATTGCACTATTTTTATGGTATTAAATTTTTTTAAGTTTATCAATTTCAGCTGACATTTCGATTATTTTTGGATTTTTACTGTACTGTTTTTGATTCCGTAAATACACTGACATCGAAAGACTAACTCGGCGATTTCTTATAATATTTTTTTTTATCATTTTTAGCACTCTGTATTGCATTAATTTTTGCACTGATTTAACTGTTAATTATAAGCTTTTACGTAAGGAAATTTTCATTTGTTTAACATATCCAAGTTAAACGCAATTTATTAAAATAAAAAATGATACATTGACATGCCCTATAGTTACAATTTAGTTACAAGAAATATATGACAAAACTTTAAAAATTTTCTTAGATAATTAGGACTTCTAAAGAAATTGATTAATTAATAATATAAAAAATTTAAATTATTTGTTTTAGATACTATTAATATAGGTTTTTTAGGCTTTAAACTGTCTGTTTCTTAGTTGTTTAATTAGTAATTTGCTTTTATATTAAAATAGTAACTTATATTTGATGGATACAATATTGGATATTACTAATAAACCTTAAGAAAATTTTTGAAAATATTTTAAGTTAAATTACGGTGCCAGAGTAATATGTCGGAAATCGAGGAGAGGGGATAAAAAAACTTACAAAAATGAACCTTTGTCTGATCTCAATATCAAAATACAAAAATTAGAAACATAAATAACGTTTATATTGATTATTTGGTTTTTTTTCTTCCTGGAACAAACTTTGCGTCAAAATTATAAAAAATTTTAAATTTCAGAATTAGTATGAGACTATGTTAATATGTGTACAACAATATCACTTTTAAATTAAAATTTGAATTTTTACACTGATCTACTAAGAATTAGAATTTTTAAAATACAAAACTTTCGATTTCCTAAAAAATTACATGTTTTCTATATAAGGCAATTAAAAATTTTTAACAGCAAAATTGAAAAAAACTTGTCAGTTTACAATTTAATATTAAAATAAAAAAGATCTTTTAATAAGGTTTATACAAGATTAAGATAAAAATGTCTATGATCTTAACGATATCCTTTTAAAGTGCACTAAATTTTACATCTTTTTAGAATGTAAAAACATAAATTTGAATATACAAATCTAAACATTTAGTGATATTGAGAGTTCTTATCTTGATATAAATTTCTGAAAGTTATTATTATTAATTAGTAGTTTTAAGAATTTTTTTAAAAAAAAATTTTAACCCATATGTATCAAGTATTGATGTTATTGTTATGTCAATATATATTAACAGAATCCAATAACACCGGTTATATTATATTTACAAATTTACTGATTGATAATAACATATATAATCAGTCATTTAATTATGAAAGAAATTTTATATATTGCAAAAAATTTACTATAAAATACACAGTTGATAATAATAGTCAGTTTTTTTTATCCTTAACAAAAAGAATACTATCTTTTACTAACCTCTTAGATTGTGAAATATCGTGTCATTACGAAAATGATAGCACGTCTAAGTTCAATGCTTTAAAAGGGTTGTCTAATAAAGAAATAAGTTTTCATCTGTTTGATGATTCTGAACTTACTTTTACTGGCACATTTCTGCCTTTTTACATTATCACAACTACGGAAGATGAAGAAGGATTGATTAATTTTTTTTATATTGATAGAAATATAAATCAATTTTTTTATCAGGGTAAAGGCGTAAAAATCACTAGCAATGGAAACTTTTTTTTTCAAATGCAGAAATACGATTCAATTTATAATTTTAATATACAGAATACCTCAACAGATCCTTTATTAGTTCAATTATATGATGTTAATGATATGATGAAAGCGTTTAACAGTACTTCAGAATCATATGCAGGATTTGACTTTGAGGAAAAGACAGGTAACTATAGTATAGCATCAGGAAATTTATATCCTCAAAATAGTGATGTTTTAGTTTAAAATTAAAAAAATTTATAAATCTACAATTGCGATATTTATATAGTGTGTATTTTCTTTATGTTTTTAATATCAGCTGTATTTTCGATTTTTTTGAATTTTTCTGTGTTAATTGTAATTTTAAAAATTTACTGAATGCTATTAACTTGCTCGAGACTTCCCAAAAATATTCTTTTAAAGATCATCTTTATCACGCATAAAAATAAATGTTTTATTTTAGCATTGGTCTATGGAAATCTCCATTGATTGAAAAATATTTATTATTTTTCTATCTCTAAATTGTTAACAACATAGAAAATAATTACGAAAAATATTGAAGTTATAACATTTGTAAGTTAAAACTTCTCGAACATGAAAATTTTAATGTCTAAATATAAACAAAAGTTTCATAAAAAGAGTAATTTGCAACATCAAAAACAATCTTCTGTTTATAATTTTATGTTTTTTTGTAAATAATTTCACCCTTAAAATGTTTCTTGTTTTGGCTATTATCCTAAGCATTACAATAATATCCTTCTCGCTAGTAAAAAGATCTAACAAGAAAGAGTACAAAAGTTCAATACACATGATATCTTATTATGATTCATTGTATAATAATAATAAACAAAAAAGTTATGAATATCTATCATTGTGGTGTAAAGATCTTGTAAGTAGACTTAATATTGTAAATAAAGAGAAAGAAGTTATAGATCCTTTGTACAGTAAAAGACTTGTCAGTGAAGAATTGTATAATAGAATACAAGAAGACTTAAAGAATTTGAATACCGAGAGAATGATCATTGAACAAGAATCACAAAATTTTAATAGAAACGTTTTCAAGGAATGTAAAGTTAAGCCAGAAGATAATAAAAGCTATAAAATTATGGAAGATATACATTTTACAAAAAAAAGAGAAGCTTTAGAAATTAATTTAAAAGAAAGATTACTTAAATAAGTTTTAATAAAACTATATTCTTATACGAGATCTTTTGTTCTGAAACCAAGTCTTTAAGTTTATTAATGGAATATTTGTCAGCATATGTAATTCAACTAAATCTAATTTATTTGGATATGCATTAATCTTAAAATATTTATTCAGTATAACAACTTGTAATTTATTTATGCGAATTCTATTACGCTTATGATTATTATAATATTTTATAATTTTATCTTCTTGATCTATAAATTTCATATCCTTTAAATACAATTACTTATAATAAGTTATCCTTTTCTATTAAAATATTTCTATCTCCTTTAAAAACTACTGTAAATATAATTCTAATTATTTTTACATCAATACTTTTTGTACAATTCTTTTACACCCTTAAATGATCATCGATTTGGGAAGATCCATCTCTGCTTCTTTAAATAGATTATTTAGTTCAAATATAACAGAAGACTCTATCAAAAATATAATTGATGATATTTGTACTACACTTATACACTCAAATGTAAACCCAATTTTTGTGGAAAAAATCAAAACAAATTTGCACCAAAAGATACTCAGTCAAAATATACAGGGATTTAACAAACAAAAAGTAGTAGAAACTGCTGTATTCGACGAACTTGTTGCTTTAATAGATCCGAAAGTAAAACCATTCGAAATAATTAAAGGCAAAAGTAATATAGTTGTATTCGTAGGATTACAAGGGGCTGGTAAAACTACCTCTATTTGTAAATATGCTAATTTTTATAAGAAAAAAGGATTAAAAGTCGGTCTTGTATGTGCTGATACATTTAGAGCGGGTGCTTACGATCAAATTAAACAAAACGCTTTGAAAATTAAAGTGCCGTTTTATGGATCTGATGAAGCTGATCCAGTACTTGTGGCTTTAGAAGGAGTCACTAGATTCAGAAAAGAAGAATTTGACTTGATTTGTGTTGATACTAGTGGTAGACATACCCAGGAAAAGGATCTTTTTGTAGAAATGACAGATATAATTAATGCTGTAAATCCCGATAATATCGTTTTTGTAATGGATGCAGGTATTGGTCAATCATCAGAAGATCAAGCTTTAGGATTTAAAAAATCGGTAAATTTAGGTTCTATAATTATCACTAAAATAGATGGTACTTCCAAGGCTGGTGGTGCTATTTCTTCTGTTGCAGCTACACAATGTCCCATTCTATTTGTCGGAACTGGTGAAAATATGGATGATTTTGAAATATTTGAACCAAGAGGTTTTGTTGGTAGAATGTTAGGAATGGGCGATCTACAAGGTCTTTCTAGAAAAATCTCTGATCTCAAAATTGATGAAAAAGAGATGTTTAATAAATTTCAAAAGGGAACATTTACACTAAATGATTTTTCTACACAATTTAAACAATTGCTCAGTCTCGGACCTATGAGTAAATTGTTAGAAATGCTACCTGGTGCCTCCTCTTTACCTATTCCCGATGAGAAGAAATTTAAAAAGCTTGTGTGTATTTTAGATTCTTTTAGTAAATCTGAATTAAACTCCGATGGTTCTATAGTAGAAAATGAAAAATCAAGAATTATAAGAATTGCAAGAGGATCAGCAAGTGCGCCACAAGAAGTTTTAGAGTTACTAGCTCAATTTAAAAGCATGTCTAATATGATGAAGAAATTTTCACATATACCAGGATACGGTGATCTTATAGGAAAAGACCCAGCTTCTTTGTCTGAATCTCAAAAAGCAAAATTTAAACAACAAGCTAAATCTATGTTACCTAAAGATTTGGTTGAGAGTATGAGTAGATTCTTATAACATCTATTAAACTTTTAAAAAATATGCCAAAAAAAATTTATTTATACTTTTTTGCATAACTTTGTTTGTTTGTTGTTTTATGCAAAAAAAAGAAATTGCATTAATTACAATCATGACTACTGACTTCTGTAGTGGCCAATTCAAGACTCTTTCTAAACACAGCAGACCAAATTGAATCCATAAAAATATAACAGTCTTCAGCTTTTAAAATAATTTCTGCAATTTTATTTCTTAAAGAGTTATATAAAACGTCCAATTTTTTCTTTTGTTTTACAATACTTTTTATTATCAATTTTGTGTCTTCGTCAGTACAATTTTTATAATCCTCAATATATTTTTGTATTTGAATATAATTTATCCTGGTAAGTTCAAGAAATTCAAAATTTAATTCTCTTAATTTCTTACATTCTAATCTTTCCCGAATATATGGATCTTCTCTTAACGTAGTAATTTCAGTAATTGGTATTGTAACTGTAGAACTATAAAAAGCATCTTCTGTTTCAATCGATGGATTGTTAATCTTAAGTTCAAAATTTTTAATAATATTTTCTTCTGTATTTTTATTAATTTTGTAAAAATAATCTCTTTTGTTCCATAAACGCGTTGTATCATTAGGGACAACTTCTTCGACTTCGCTTGTAAAATTTTCACTGCTCTCGTCGCTTTCTGACATAAAAGGGTTTTTAAATTTTTTTTTATTTTACCCCAAAGATGACTGTTAAGGAATCAAAAGTTAGAAAACAAAATACTTTTGAAAAAGCTAAAGAATGTTTTAGTACTTATTCTAAGTTTGCTTTAGTTTCTATGGATAACATAGTTGCTAATCAATTAAAAGAAATGAAGAGGTCATGGGGATCTTCTTGTACCTTTCTTACTGGTAAAAATACAGCCATTAGAAGGGCTCTTAAGGAATTGAATAAAGAAGACATGTTGGAAAAAGTTAAAGGAAACATCAGTCTTATATTTTTTAAAGATGATGTTAAGAATATTAAAAGTGTAATAGATGAATTTGAAAGAGAAAGTGTTGCTAAGGTTGGTGATGTAGCACAAGCTGATGTATGGATTAAAGCTCATGTTACTGGTATGACTTCGGAAAAGACTGGCTATTTTCAGACCCTTGGAATTCCTACTAAAATTACAAAGGGTAAAATTGAGATTATGCAAGATTTTTTAGTCCTTAACGTAGGAGACAAGGTTGGACCAAGTCAAGCTAATTTATTAGCATTAATTAATATTAAGCCATTTAGATACAAGATGAAGATTATCAGTATATACGAAGATGGCGAGTTTTACGATCCATCACTCATTGATGTATCTGATGAGGATATCAAGAATGAGTACAGTAAAGCTATTAAAGATGTTGCAATGTTCAGTCTTGGATGCGATATTATGACTCAAGCAAGTGTTCCTTATGAAATTAGTAAAGCATTCAGAAGTGTTTTAAATTTTGGATTTGGAGCTGAAATAAAAATTAATGACTCGCCTTTACCAATGGTTTATTAAATTTTTTATTTAATGTATCATCTTTTGTTTATTTTAATAATATATTTTATATGGACATTGTGGTTTTTTAAGAAAATTCTAAATTTTTTAGATTCTTATATCAAAGCTATATAAAGATGTTATAATTGTTAAAAAGATTTAGTTTTCATTTGGATGACTAATTTTGAAAATCAGAATAAAAACCTACCTAATTGTACCTACTTAGATCCGACTTTTGTATAACTTTCACAAGATTTAAGTCTATACATTAAACGTGCAAAAAAGATCATTTTTTGTAAAAGTTTTGGTGAAAATTATGTCATAAACAAAATTTTAAGTGGTTACAATTGTTGACGTAGAAAGATTATTGTAAGTTGAGGATTATTTATTTAAAATATAATAAACATCAACATCCCTCTCTTTAAAATAAAAATAGTACTCTTTTATAGACTCTATAATAACAATATTCTTTGATTTTACCAAAAAGATCTTAGTGTTTTCATTTAATTAAAACCGTAACAATACAAGCTACTTTATTGTAAATATGTTCAAACTATATATTTACTGCATAATACACCTCCTGTGTTTCAAAGTAGTCTCCTCTCTCCTCGGGTTTCTAGACACTTGC